>OV725077.1:90619389-90897137 GCA_928085145.1 Nezara viridula | reverse complement strand
GTTATAACTAGAGACCGAATTTTAGTGCGATTGCATCTTTGTATCACTGGTTTTGAATTAAGCGAAACAACGACTGAAATTTCATTCATGAAGAGCACATCTTTTTGAAACTAGTTTTATTTTACACGAAACTGCACGTTTTGGGGTCACAGGATTTTATTTTCATATAATCGTTTTTTTTTATTCATTTTTCTAATTGTAAATAAAAAATCAAAGTTTTTACAAACATTGAAAATGTGGAAGTAATATCTTTATTCAGAAATCTAGTTTTGACTTTCTAAATTCTGACAAAAACAATAAGGACAAGAAGGAGGATAATAAAGGAAAAATTTCCTTTACTGTCAGTTTTTATTGTGATGATTATCACAAAAGATATTTTTTTTATTATTATTTATTGAATGTTAACACAATCAAGGAAAATAAACATTATAGCTAAAAGTATCCACTCATACAATATATACATACAAGTAAATTAATGAAAATAATTAAGAACAAATTAAAAAATAACAAATAAATAAAACAAAGTAAATAAAAATGAACAAACAAAATATAAAATAATAATGATTCGTTGTAAAGAAATTATACTAATAAAAGTAAAAACTATATATGTCTTCGGTGGAAAAAAAAATATGTGACTTCAAACAGGTATTGACCACTTGTTGTCAGAATCTGTTTTAACCAGAACGAGTGCAGTCAAAAAATCTTTTGTCAAACAGGTTACAACTGTCAGTTTAGTGCAAATGCACACCTCGCAAAGTTGAATTCGTTGGGTTTGCACGGCAGTTTTGTAGTTGTGATGAAATAAGATATTCCATGTAGTGTTCAGGTTTATTAGTGTGTTGGTGTTGTTTTATACAAATTTTTTATTCAAAAAAGTGGTTTATTTTACAATTTAATGACAAAATTGAAAGTAGTATTACTAATTCAATGCATTCAGTTTAAAGAAATTGGGAGAAAAACTGTGTAAACTCTGTTGCAGTTTAAAGATGGTGAATTATTTCTTTAGATTTTAACCAAATTAAAGTAACGAAATTGATATGTAAAGGTAACGTATAAGGATACTCCGAAAGAAATACCGCATCGTTGCAGAAGTCAATTTTACATTTACAGTTCACGAAAAACCTTCAATGGTAATAAAATCGAATATTTGTCGGTTAACGAAATTAATGATATTCCCAAAACATATGATTTAAAAATAGTAATTGTAAAATTATGTCATTAACGAATTCAAAACTGATGGTCAACAATCTTTCCGGTTCTTCGTGAAATATATAATTCTGTCAACATTGCTCGCAAAAATCCATGCTGACCGGTATAGTTAGTTCTTTATAGTGAGGATTAGTTAAAACCAGTATTGATTTGTTAGTACTTATTTTGACTGACAAGGGAAGTTACAATCAATAGATCACCGATTTCAATCAATTTTTTTCTGGGATACGACATTAATACGAAATATAAGACATATGTCCCGGCTTTCGTTACAATGACTCCTATGAAAACAAAATTATACATTATTTTATTTCAAGCAAAACTTATGTCATTAATTTTTGCATTTGCTTTGCCCGGATTTTGGTTTATTATTTTCAATAATGAAACATTGTGATCGACTAAAAAATTCAAAAACATAACCCCCTCTCAAAATTTGAGGTTTCACGTTTCAAGATGCGTAGAATTCGAAAAACGAATACAAATTTTTTTGTCCGTCCGCCGTCCGCGCATTTTCTCCGAAACTACTGGACCGATTTTTTTTTCAAATTTTGATATAAAATCAGAGGTCACCCGAGGATGATTCTCCTTCATCGTCATTACTCTCCGCCTTTAACTTTCAAAATGGTGGCCGAAAAACCTGCGTTGCTATAGACTGTAGCTCCTAAACGAATGTACAGATTTCAATGAAACATCGCTCATTTTCTCGACGCCCTTTAAATTTATCTATATAACATACTTCAACGAAAAGAAGCTGGAAAAAAAGTAACGAGGGATGGTAAAATTAAACTCCGTATAACTCGAAAAGTTTTTACTTTTTTGTTGATATTGTATATATTTTTTTAAAAGTTTATGAAATTTCCTAAAAAACAAAAAAAAATATCGTTAAAATCGGACATTTAGGAGCAAAGATATGGTCTCTGGTTTTTTTTTATGTGTTCTACTCCAAATGTTATATCCTTGGTTTGGTTTTTAAATTTTAAATGTGTTACTGAAATAATGCTATTTTTTTTTTAGCATAATACTAATGAATAAAGAAAAACAGTTTAGTCCAATAATTAGAAGCACCTTTTGTTTTTTTTTTCTTTGTAACTCGGAAGGTAATGTTACATTAGATGTATAATTGTTTGGAGATAATAAACCATTGTGAAATCATTTGCAGGGTTTTACTTATATATCAATCGATTTTTTTTTTTTTGTGCAAAATAAGAAAAAAGTATGGACTATGCTATTAAATGAGTTTTAATAAATATTTAATAATAGAAACCAAATGGCTACTTCCACTACTGTAGACGATGTTACTTTTTGTCATGAAAAAGCAAGTAATATTCTTTTTTAATGTCCTTTGAAACCTTTAAACCTTACAGAAAAAACTTACAAACATTAGTAGTTTATTTTCTAAAGCATTCATAACTTCTCAGGATTTTCTCAAAATTCAACATTAGTGAAACCGTTGATAGGCTGAATTAGGTACTCCTCTTCCAACTCATATCAATAACTCTTAGATTTAATTTATCTTTAGGCTAGAAATTAAGAAAAACTTCTCATTCATTTTTATTTCGTATCTTTACTTCTAATTTTATTACGGACAGTCGATCGAACAGCTGATGAGCAAGGTTGCGTTTCAAACTTAGCTCTCATTATTTACTGCTTTTTGAGAAGATTCTCTATTATTATTCACTTAAAATAGGTCAAGAATACACGAGAAAGTTGATATTTACTGTGTACAGTTATCAACATTTACTTATTTTATTATTATTATTACCATGAATATCACTAGTAGAGTGTCTCGTTAGGCCCGACACCTTTATCTTCTTCTCCGGCCAAACAAAAGCCTCGTAAATCTCGTCAAACACCTCCAATTACACCTGTTAGCTCCGAAGAACATGAAATTCAGTCAGGTATATCATCACAAGAGAACATTGAAGAACCTCAGCCTCAACCAGGAACATCATCACAAGTGAAAATTGCAAATCCTCTTTTATTACATACAACCCCTTGTACTCGCTTCGGCGGTACTTATACTAAAACTGGAACGATACAGAGAAGATTAGCATGGCCCTGCGCAAGGATGACACTCAAAATCGTGTGGGCTAAAGCGTGTGCACTGCACCGCCGTTGCCCAGCAATCTGACATGGGAATCAAAGATATAAAAAGAGTCACGAGTTCGCGTCCCGGTGCAGGGGTAATCTTTTAAATCCTCACTCACACCCCCTGGCCCGGGAAAATCCCGTATAGCCTTAACGGCGAGGAAGGGAAGGACCAAAAAAAAAAAAAACATACAACCCCTATCAGGTGATTCAGAATAACAGTGAGGTAATGGAGCCCAAACCGACACCAAGAGACCCTCGACCATCATCGATATTCGTAAAGAATATAACTAAACAAGATAGTAGGCTCGAGAAGCTACTCATGTCTAAGCAGAACAGTTGACACCAAAATTTCACCAGATACAGACCAAAGACCTATAGAAAAATTGTGAAGTATCTAACAGAGACCAAAGCAGATTTTCACAAATATCTATTGCGTGAGGAGCGAGCTTTAAGAGTAGTTGTAAGAAACCTTTACCTCTCAACACTAACTGAAACAATAGAAGAAGAACTAAAAACTTTAGGCTTCAAAGTGCGCCAGATAACAAATTTTCTAAAGGAGGGTAAGGAACAGCCAGGAATAAAAGTTTCTCTACCTCTATTTTTTATAGACCTGGAACTGACTCCCGGGATCGAAACAATTTATGATGTTACAAGATTATACTACACAATTGTAAAAGTGGAAAAGCCGTATCCTAGGAGGAATATCATCCAGTGCCATAATTGCCAGGCGTATGGCCAACGAAGACATATTGTCATCATTTGCCGCGTTGTGTAAAATGCGGTGAACAACACGAAACTAGTGAGTGCACAAAATCTAAACAAGAACCTGCAGTCTGTGCTTTGTGCCATGAAGGACATCCGGCGAACTACAAAGGCTACCAGATATACGAGAATATTAAATCCAGATACCAGAAATCCCGATAGCAAGAAGAAACTGAAAGATCACGGAATCAAGAAAAGAACCTTCAAAACCATAGACCCGAAGGTGTCATTTGCACACCTATTAGGAGGTAAGAACGATATTACATATTGTGAGACCCTGCCGCAACCACAATATATACCTCAAAATTCATCCCCACCCTCAACATTCTACTCTAACATCACCTAATCCTAAACAATTTTATCAACACCACAACCTCACATTCCTTCTCCATCAAATACCGAAGATCTCACCAGTTTACTTTCATCTTTCCTCTCTGAATTCAGATCCCTTGATACTCCTTTGATATCCCTTCTCACCAATCTTGTATCACATTTCATCCCTCCCACAACAAATCCTTAAATCACTTAATAGATATAGGTTTATCCAATAAACATATATCTATTCTCCTTTGTAATGTGAATGGTGTTAGGAATCATGAAGACGTACTATCTGCATTATCACTTGACAAGAATATTGAAGTGGCACTAATTACTGAAACTCGACTAACCACTAAACAGCACTTCAAAATACCGCAATACCTGACATATCGTACTGACCATCCTGATTGAAGAGAATATGCCGGTACTGCTGTCATTGTACACCAATCCCTCTCCCATCACCAATTCTCATTACCTATATTCGATTTCCTACAGTCCATCGCTATCCTAATAAAAACCTTCTCCTTTCCGGTTACCCTCGCTTCAACGTATTGCCCTTCTAACCGATCCATATCCAATGCATAATTCAGTTCTCTCCTCAATTTCTTAGAACATCACTTCATGTTGGGTGCAGACTTAAATGCCAAGCACCAACAATGGGGTTCCAGAACCACAAATTCTCGTGGCCGAACCCAGTTGTCTGCACTCAATTCCCAACGTTTGTATCTCCTTTCCCCAACTCTCTTACCTACTGGCCCACAGATCCTAACAGTAATCATGATATTCTTGATTTCATTATCCACAGCGGCTTAAGTACCCTCAATTGTTCCATTACACATCTAAATGAACTTTCCTCTGACCATCGTCCTCTAATGCTCAATGTTTCACTTATACCCGTTCCCAAACCTTCTACACCGTCATTTATTATGGCCCCAGTTAAATGGGACCTTTTTCGCCAAAATCTCTCCGACAAAATTGATCTCAATATATCCTTAAAAGCTTCGGGGAAAACCCTGTATAGCTTTAACGGCGAGGAAGGGGAGGATCAAAAAAAAAATAAAAAATAAAAAAATAAGATGCAATATCAGAAAGCACTTTATTATTAAATACCAATATTTACAAATGTCACCCAAATAGATCCATTTTCATCTCTATTGTGTAAATATGAAAAACAAATGCTTTTATTTTTTATCAGTACATATTTCAGAAAATGTATTCCTCTCATGAACATCTTTAGCTTTAAAGCTGTTTAACATAAAGTATATCGCTTGTTTAGGGAACACATCAAAATTTATATTTGAATCAAATCAAGTAAGCATATCACAGCTGTTATCTCGGAAATGCTGCATGTATGCCTCAGTCATTGTTGTGACTCCGCCATTGTTGAAGCGTAGACGCCCACGTAGCAGAGTGATTGACTAGACTGGCCAGTTGAAAATTTTGTGATTCCACTGATTTATTAAACATGGAGTAAAACACTACAGCGGCCGGCAAGGGGCCAAGAAAGGAAGGGAGGAAGATGAACAAGAAGACTGGCAACTAGAAGAAAAGAGAAAATGCAAGTATCCCAACCCACCTATATTTAACCTCCGTATAAAATTACATGTAATAAAATATAGCAATCAATTTCAAATATTCACTTCTTTAATCCATTAACTCCTCTAATTTTACAGTCCACAGCAATAAATTAACATCAGCTCTTAAAGCAGAATTATTATGACAATATCCCTGACAGCCTTGGAAGGGATTGGCATAGTAAAGTAAACATTTGGTCCTCCGGGCTCTGATATTATTAAAATCTTTAATAATAAATTAAACATTTGGTCCTCCGGGCTCTGATATTATTAAAATCTTTAATAATAAATCAAACATATGGTCCACCGAGCCCCGATATCATTAAAATCTTTAAAGATTAAATGTAGTATATTGGCACTCAAATTTATATTTGTTCTCATTTTAGTTTTGTAATTATCTTCTTATATTATTTATCACATCAAATAATATAAGCTAAGAGCCAATCAAATAGCAATTAATTAATTAATTTCTATTCATTGGCCTATTTTCTTTTCTGATACTTGAATTAGGTTTTGATGCATAATGAATCCATATCAGTTATGAATTATCATTGTTGTAGCCCTCTTTAAAACAACCACTACCTTAATTGAGAGACATTTATTTACCAGGCATTTAATAAATAATTTTTTTTTGTATTCATAAATATATTGATTTATCTACTGAATTACATTACTAGTTTGTATATTATCAGAAATTATTAGCACTTATTGTCTTTAATAAGTATTTTAATAGTAATCATAATCGTTCGATGTTAATATCTAACGTCCAGCCATTAAGTTAAGCATTCATTATTGATTCATTCACTAAATAAAGAGGTAGCAGTCTTTTAATTTCTCTTTGTTATAGCAACTTTTATTGGATAAAAGCATCACGCACTCATTTGATGTTTATTCTTATATATACACACATACTTTATAAATTATGTAGCGGTTCATAAAGAAAAAGCAATCGCTAATCCAGAATACCACCCGTCATCCAAAACAGCATTACAAGTCCTTTCCAAATTATCGATTAGCTATTTCGCCGCAGCAGAAACAAAACCAGTTTCTACTCCAAAACCAGTACTCAATGAAGCCGCAATCTCGACAGCACATTTGGAAGCAGCAACCATTACAGAATATGGCACAGCACTCAGCGCAGCAGCATTCTCGACAGCACGTTCGGAATCAAAAACCATCACATCATATTACACAACACTTGGCGCAACAGCAGTTTCCACCACTTTTGGCAAAGCAAATATCGCCACATCACTCTGCGAAGCAGCGTTCCCAAGAGCATCTAACGCACTTGGGCCAGCACTCAATGCGGCAACTACCGCGACAATATTAAGTGCAGCAGCACGAATTTCAGCATTTAGTCAGGTACAATCAGAAACACAATCATTCGAGGCTCATTCACTCTCTCTGAAGTCTCAGAGCTCTGGAGTCGCAAGATCTGAATCAGAATTAGAGAGGCTAGGTTTCTGAAGCATATGTAAAAGTAGCCTTGATGTGCATTTTACAAGTTGTGGTATTGTTTTTTTCTTGATAACAGACGATTAATGTTTTCGTTATTCTAAAATAACATTGACTGACGGCCATAATTCTACTTTGTAATTCTGAACTGGTATGTAAGCGATATGCTTTGAAAATTGAAATAAGATACATATAATTGTTTATAGTATAAATGTGTAAGTGGGTTTTGGTGGCTGGCTTTTAGTATTAGCTTAGAATTATTTTGAATTCTCACGTGTAACTCAGCATTGGACCGATTTACAAAATAATCTCTGTAGTTGTGAGATTTTAAAAGGTAAAATCTCTCTCTCTCTCTATATATATATATATATATATATATATAAGAAAATTAATTATTTAAAACATTAGTTATTAAGATCATGAATAATTGGTCAATATTTTATCATTTCAGTGGCATTTTTAATAGCAGCCAAATCCGATTTTAATTACAAGATTTTTTTAAAAATATTTATTAAGTATTACAACAATCTGTCGCATTGACACTAATTATACTGAGGTAGGATAACATTCACACTATATGTACAAAAAATATAAAATAAATAGAAGCAAAATATAACAATAAATAATAATCAAAATGTATGTATGTATATGTTTTTTTTTTTCTTTTCTCTCTTCATAATTCTGTCCACACCTGTCATTATCTTGCCAATAAGCAGATGTGATCTCATTGTAAAGAAAATTAACATTTTAGGCATGAGGAAGATTAGTACCCAGCAGTATCTCTTCCTGGTCTTGGTCTACTGCATAATTTAGGAAATGAGATCTCTCATCCAGTGCCTCTTTAGTCATTTCCTGATGGGCATATCAGCTGTGGCCATGTCGTTGATAAGTCCGTTGTGATGTCCGTGTAGTTTAAGATGAATTTGGGAGTAGAGAGTACGTATGTGATGATCGATAGCCGGTTATTGTAAGTCGGTATGTAAAGTTTTGTTGTTAATGTACTAGGGAGCTGCTGTTATAAGTCTTAAAATTTGTATTGCAATGATTCTAGTTTTTGTATAACCGTAAATTCGTGAGACGTATGCCCATATGGGTTTGAATAGGTGAGTGTATGTATTTAGTTTTTGTCTGATCTTCAATTTTGATTTGGAAAAAAAGGGAGTAGAGTATTTCATGTCGTTTGTTCAAAGTCTTTCGTTTCATTTTAACATGTGGGCCCCAGGTCATCATTCTGTCGAATAATAGCCCGAAATAACGTACAGTGTCCGTCTGAGAAATTTGATTGTCGCCTATATAAACTTGTGGGCATGTTCCTAGTCGATGTTATATGTTGTGATTTGTCAGGACAGAACAGTTCTTTCCTGGGCATTTGCTGTAGTGCCTCGGCTGTTATAAAGTCATAACCTGGTGATTTTCTTTTAGGTAATTGTTTGATTTGTTGTGCAACTTGTCGAGGAGTGAATGGAAGAGGGGGTGGTGTCAACGGCAGTAGTATATCTAGGGTACTCAATACTGAGTTTTCATGTTCTGTGTTCTTGAAGTCAGTAAATGGTGTAAATACAGATGATAGGTGGTCATCAAATAGTTCAGTATTTTCCATATCAGACAAAGCTCATCAACCATCCACTTTTCGCAGGGATACTGATACCTCTTGATGTTTTAACAAATTCTTTGTATGCTTCCACAAACTTCCATCTTCAAGTTCAAGTAAGCATTATAGTTTGTCACATTGAATTTTTGTATTAGTCGTTTAAGTTCATTATTCAGTCTGTTAAATGTTCATTTATAAGAGGGAAGTCTGTTAGTGTGTCATATCATACGGGTTCTTCTCTTTGCCGTGATCAAGACCCTTATATACTGAGGATATCTAGGTGCTCAGGCCTTGATGATGTAGGATGACATGATACCCAAGCAGCTTTTTTAAAAGTTTTGATAAATGTGTCCACTGCATCGTTTAGTTCTTCTTCAGTTTTAATTGAGCCAGGGATTGACATTTCTGAATCCAGAAATGACATATAAGCATCCCAATCCATTTTACCATTGTTATCATGAGCTTTGGATTTTGTGGAAGGTTGATGGGCTCATCTAGGATAACAAGTGTAAAAGGAAATGATCAGAGCAAAGATCAGAGCTTGTGTTTATGGTGTGAGGTATGGTTCGTAGTCGTTAGGTAATAAAAAAGTTTAGTAGGTCCGTAGTTTCCCGTCGCGAAGCTGGCCAATATATTGGTGTATCAGGTGATGTAGTTTCTAATGAAAGTTCATGGATAGCAACCCTTAGATTTCGTCCTCTTGGTGTGCATAGCCATGAGAAAGATGGTGGGGAGTCACCGGCCACTGTGAAGCAACGCCCAAGGCTTTGAAAATAATTGTAAAACATCGAAGATGTCAGTACGGCAATATGCTGAAGCTATACTGATTGTGTTGTGTTTAGTATATAGTTTTAAGCCTGTGGTTTGTATGTGAGGTGTGGTGGGTAAGTACAAAGGATTATGTGAAAGTGATATTGTCCTTGAATGTGACAGATTGTAATATATCTCAATAAAGAAATTCCCTAAAAAAAAAATTCTAGTATATTTAGAAATATTTCTGAGAAACGAAAATCGAAAAAAAAAATCAAACTTCTGGAATGAGGGACCCCATCAGCCACAGGATTTATAAATATATGAGGGTTGAAGATAGAAGACTATTATAATTTAACTTGCTGATAATTATATTTGATTTCAAAGCGATTGTGTTAAAATCCAGATCCTAGGAAAAATCTTAATTAGTCGTCAAACTATAACCTGTCTATTATTTCGTCTTCTCGAAGATTAGGAGGTAGTTCCTCCATGCTATTTGCATTAAAACTGGATCTACGAATCTCAAAGACGCAGGTTCAATATCGGAATTAGATATAGATTGCTCAGCAACAAACAATGCTCAGGGACGTACGAGTAAATCTTTGTTAGTATAACAGTACCAATATGAGCTGTGTTTTCTGGATGGTCTGTTATGTGCGTATTGTATCCTGAAATATGAAATTTAGTTCATGGTGTAAAGTATTTTTCTGTTAATAATGTCTGTCCGTTTTTCGTGTTAATATAAGTCCAATTCTGTCCTGTGTTGCATTAGACCGTTTTCGTTCCACAGAAGGATGGACAAGGAGCCACCAGTAAATTGATTACTGGCCATTTGGAAGACATATGCCTTGAGTCACCTGCGCGAACTGTTGGAAAAGGCTAAAGGGGAGAGTTTAGACCATTTTATAACAGTTGTGGTGTGATGTTTGCATCGGCTAAAATAGGCTGGGTACTTTATCCCCTCATGGCTGCCGAGGATGGATGAGGGTTGGCATTGTTCATTATTATCAGTAAGGACTTGATGACTATTACTAACAGTTATCTAAAATTCGGATCTTTTCATTTTCTGGGGTGTCTGTCTTAATTTAACATAGTTTAGTTCACATTGTTGTTATCACC
The DNA here is from genome assembly GCA_928085145.1 of Nezara viridula. Classification (NCBI taxonomy): domain Eukaryota; kingdom Metazoa; phylum Arthropoda; class Insecta; order Hemiptera; family Pentatomidae; genus Nezara; species Nezara viridula. The sequence goes on along the minus strand of OV725077.1, from coordinate 90,886,268 downwards.
ATCGAATTCGGCTGCTATTAAAAATGCCACCGAAATGAGAAAATATTGACCAATTGTTCATGATGTTAATAACTATTATTTTGAATAACTAATTTTCTTAAATTCCATACTAAATATAAATCTTATGAGTTTGCCTATATCTGCTAATTTTAGAAACTATTAGTCTCATGTGATTTTCTTTTTTTTTTTTTTGCGTTAAGTAGATTGTATATCAAAAAAACTTTTTTTGAAGGTCAAATTTAACATTGAACATCACCCTACGACCAATGGGAACACAGAAATTAACTACAACGCCAATATGGAAAACTGTAGGACCCATAGCACTAGTTAAACTGTTTTTCTCCACGAACAACTGTATGTTGCCCTATCAATATATCATATTGTGAGCAAAAAAATAGTACATATTTTTACCAGAAACACTAAAAAGGGAAATCAATTAAAAAACATCGTTTATACTGAAGTGCTTACCATGCCATGTCTGTAAAAAAAAAAATTGTTAGTTTCAAGGGATATATTGCAGTTCTGGCTAGATTCTCCACTCAAATAATGTATGTCTGGTTATAGTATCTCTGCTCAGTCTCCGGTAATACTAGTGATGCTGCTAAGTGAAAGACACTGGGATCTCCTAGAGTCCTGCCTTTCCCTCCACGAATGTGAGGAAAGCCTTGGCTCGGAGATGTTGAGTGAATGAATATTGTAAATATTGTATGAAAACATGTGTGTATTTAAGTATTTATTTTGTTAGATTAGTTTATTTTTGTATCTTTTAGTTTATATACATTTACTTTTAGTATTATTATATTGATGTTTATTATTTTTATTTATTGTGGATAGTATGAATGAGCTACTCTTTATCACTATTACTATTGTCCTTGAATGTGAAAGATTGTAATATATCTCAATGAAGAAATTCCGTAAAAAAAAAAAATTCTAGTATATTTATAAATATTTCTGAGAAAGAAAAATTGAACAAAAAAATTAAACTTCTAGAATGAGGGACCCCATCAGCCACAGAATTTATAAATATATGAGGGTTGAAGATAGAAGACTATTATAATTTAACTTGCTGATAATTATATTTGATTTCAAAGCTATTATGTTAAAATCCAGATCCTAGGAAAAATCTTAATTAGTCGTCAAACTATAACCTGTCTATTATTCCGTCTTCTTGAAGATTAGGAGATAGTTCCTCCATGCTAAAGAGGCAGGTTCAATATCGGAATTAGATAGATAGAGCTCAGCAACAAACAATGCTCAGGAACGTACGAGTAAATCTTTAAATAAATAATTTGCTATCAAGTTTGGAAAAAAAATAAAACTATTTCATTTTAAGGTTGCAAAATGTGGAAAATTGTTAATAACCATCCGTAATAAAGATCCTTTTTTTTCAAGATGTCGATGTTTTTAAGAAATCAAAATTATTTAAATCTTTTTAGGAACTATCCAAGAAAAGGTATGTAATTTATTATACTTTTTTATTTATTGTCCTATAATTCTTTTTCATCAGCAAGTAACCCCAAGTCGTTTTTGACGCATCCTTGGTTATATAATCTTGAGTTTCACTAAACGTTTCAACACCAGTCATCTCCTTAGAAATCAGCTCCTCAAAATATCTAATTGTTTTCGTCAATATTTCAGCTGATATTAGACGAGCCTTTTATTGTTCTAAATCATTCAAAAACTTCTCATGTATGAAGCTTTAGTCTAATGTCTTCTTGGCTGCCTAGCTAAACATAAAAACGTTTTCAAGGTGTAACACCATCTTGATTAAAACACAGGATGTTTGAAGGTCATCAATCTGAAACTTTATTTCAATACTAACTAAGAAACTACTGAAAAACTCCAAGCGTATTTATAAATTGATTCCATAATTTTAATGAACAGATTTGTGAATTCTATTCATATTTACGAAATCAAAGCCTCATTAAGAACATAAACATTTTGTTAATTCCAAGATTATTTACTGTAAAAACCCCAATTATTTACTGAGTTGTGTTTAAAAATGTTACTTAATGACTTACCACGATAAATCAAGGATATATATAGGTAATTAGTAGTGTAAGGTCCTAATTCTAATAATAATTAATTATGCATAATAGTTAATTATTATAATGCCTTAATAATTAAGGCGAATAATTTTCATAGTATGTTGGTTAGAGAAAAATGGCAATTAAATATAAAAATAATTTAAACCAATTTATTATAATAGAAGAATTTATTTCCTGTTTGTTAGTATATTATAATGATTTATTCAAACCAAACATTTATCGATAATCTTTTATTAACTAATTATCGTTTACTAATTATTTATTATAACAACAATCTAATAAATAATCCATCGATTTAGACCGTTTGAATTGAAAATTTTAAGATATAATTGGATTAGTGTTATTTCGACGGGGATAAATGGATTTTTGCTTTGGTAAATATGAATGAAACTCAAAATTTATTAAGAAATAGCTTCACTATATTTACATTTTAACGACTTTTTGAAATAGGCCAATTTAGGTGGAAAGTAATTTCTCTTAGCTCAGAAAAATAAATAAAATTTCTTATATTTTTCTGCTACAAACACTGGTACTTTGAAGAGATAAAATTTCATACCATATATATTTTTATAATATACTCGATACGAATCTCGCCTTATCTTATGACAAATTAAAACTTAATTAATATAAATTAAATCTTAATTAACAAGGGAATTTTTCTAAAAGTGGAGACTTTTTACTCTATCAGGAAGCAAAAAAAAAATAAAAATCGGAAATGATCCATTATTAAAAAAAAAAAAAAAATACCAATTCAGCCTCTTTAAAGTCCCCTCCAAATGATTTTAAAAAAAATTCATTTCTTCATTTCTAACAATGGGGGATCTACTATATATTTCCTTGATTTATCGTGGAAAGTCATTAAGTAACATTTTTAAACACAACTCAGTAAATAATGATCTATTATTTTAAAAAAATTCATTTCTTCATTTATAATAATGGGAGGCTTTTCAACCCCTTATGGAATATATATGGGTTACGTAATATTTTTATTACAAAATATAAAATTTAACAGTAAATTTGCAGGTGGAAAACATTAGAATTTACAAAACAAAAATAAAATCTTTTTCGAAGTAATACAAATAATTTCTTTGTGTTCTTCGCGTTGTTTTTAACTATTTCACCAACATTATTTTTCAACTCAGTCAAGAAATGCATCAGCATTATATTTGCCCCGCAAGAAAGACACTGAAGGAGTGCCACTTCGTCATTAGGTGTTCAGGAGTAAGCCTTGAGTGTCCAATCTTCTAGAGTGATCCCCTTTTTTTTTAACAAAAATAATTCTAAAATAAAATAGAAAAACAAAACAAATTGTCTAGTTTACGATGCAGTAGTTGGTAATTATTTTTGTAGACATTGCTTCCTATTTAGCAAAACAACATGACACGTTAAATTTGGTGTTTTAAACACAAAATTTAAAATATTAAATTATTTTTATGCAAAAGAAACATCACCTTTTTAAATATTTTCTCATTAATGACACCGGACACTGTATAATCCCTTAGGGGGCGTTGGTCAGACCAACGATCAGGGTAGGATTTATTCCAACTCAATTCGATACATAACTTGATTGCTCCTAGACAAAAAGGGAAAGAAAAAAATCTCCAGTTTCTGTAAAATAAGAAAAAAAAATAAGTCTACGTAGTAACAAAATTAAAAAACTTGGTATAATAATAAAGTGCTTAACTCACGATGAGTTGCGATTATGTCTGTTAAACATTTATAAATTATAAACAGCTAAAAGTTAAAATATTAAGCTGAACCAGTTAAAATAGTTATATCTTTGATTGGCTTGACATGCTTTGAAAGAGCACACCTGAAACTTAGGCCAAACTATGTTATAAAAAAAAAAAATACCTGTAACACGGCAACCCATGAAGGGTCTTAACACGGTGGGCCAGACCCCCTTACCGTGCACCCCCCCCCACATCCCTATAAATTGCATATCGTTGTGTTCCTTGTAACAATTTATTAAAAAAAAGCCAATGTTCCCACAAAAAAAAGTGAACGCACTGCCCCAAAATGGCGTCCAAAGATGGCGGATTGACGACTTTGACTTTAGTTAGTTTTTTGGTCACTGAGAATCAGCATTAAGCTTAATTTCCTCATAGTTGGTCTTTTATTAAAGCTGAATAGTTATAGAATAATAAAACATGAAGAAATATTAAAAAATAATTGGCTAAGGCTATGAAAAACACCAGTAAAGTCAATTTTTTTAACAAAAAAATTTTCAAGTTACAAATCAAGCGTCGTTTGTAATTAAACGGCCTACAATAACGCAAAACGTGCTGAAATAAACCATCTGGAGAATATATTTCTCTTTCTGAAACGCTGATTATTTTTTACAAATGTTTGAGTAGTTCCGTAAAAAATGCACTTATGCGGCAGAAAAGCGGTACTGGCGTGGGTGCCTACAGGCCTCTACCACACCATTCAGTGCCCATAAATGGCTTAGTTATAGTGATATAATAACATTTTTGGTACATTATATTGGTTTTATTAACGAACAAATATTAATGCAATAATTTAATAGTAAAAAAAAAATTTAAATTAAAAAAAAAATTTATTATTATTTTTTTAAATTTTAACCTCCTTTATTCTATACGTAGGTCGTTTAAGAATACCTCAATTGTAAAAATGGTATAATTATAATAATAAAACTTAATTAAAAAATATTTTGCTAAATATCTTGATTTTTTTTTATTTAACGTTTGCAATTTAACACTGTGTTTTGAATATTTACTGATTCTTAGAAGTAATTAAAATTTTTATATACTTCCCAGGAAATGAGTCATATTCATACCTTTTTTATAAACTAAAATAATATATACCTAATCTGAACTATATATAATGAATAGCTACCGGGTTGTTTAGTAAAACTCATATATCACTAATTAAAAAATTAATTTTTATTTCCTTTATTTTGTGCAGAAGTTGGACTATATCATAAATAAATAGGAAATTTTAATATTGAATGAATTATTCTCTATGCACAAAGAAATATATAAAGGGTGACCCTATAAGTTCTTCTATAAACCAAAACTGATTGTTTGGATTTGATCTCAAAATGAGGAAAAACGTGAACTTAAACGAGAAAATTGGAAAAATACATTAAGCGAACGAGAAAGGAAGTGCCAAAACCTCGGAATAGATAAAAAGGACCAGTTATATCCATTATATAGCTAAATGAATGTATAGTAGATAGATGAACAGAATATTTCAAGATGCTGCTAAAACGGGATCAATTGCAGTTTGGATGATATTAAGTGGTCGATGTAGGTTTATTATGGTGAAAACCACTTTATTTTCGATTGCTGAAGGTGCACATCGGGACTATATTAACTTTGAAGATGAATATAGAGATGTACATCGAGAAAGTTATAGCTCATAGCTTTCCTTCTGTTTAGTGGATTTTCAAAAGATTTTTTAAGGTATCTTATATTAGTTGTAGCTCGTTATTCTTCTCGTTATTCTTGAATTGTTCGGAATTTGTACCATATCATAAAAAAATAGGAAATTTTAATATTGAATGTATTATTCTCTCTGCACAAAGAAAGATGGAAAGGGCGAAACCGAACTGCTTTGACAGTTTTGCGCGTACATAGGCAACAAGCATATTAGAAAATAATATGAAAGGACTGTGGTTTTTACCTTTACATGAAAGGAGGTACTAGGAAATGTAATACCCATCAAGACCCATTCCTGTTTAGTGTACCAAACAAATTATACTCAAGAATCGCAGAAGCTGGAATAAGAAATATTGTCGATTGCCAGAGTGATATGGATTGAGAAACTCAAGTTGCACATTGGAAGAGAAGTTGAAAATTGGGACTGTCTTCACTTTAAGGCAGGTTATAAAGAAGTCCACATAAAAAGAAAAATAGCTCTCTATCTGCTTAGTGCCTCACACTTTGGATTATGCTAATATCTAACTGTCTTTCAGAAAAACTCGTTTTCCTTTTAGATCCCTTAAAAAATCTTTTGAAATCCACTAAACAGAAGGAAAGCTATGAGCTATAACTTTCTCGATATACCTCTCTATATCCTGCTTCAAAGTTAATATAGTCCCGATGTGCACCTTCAGCAATCGAAAATAAAGTGGTTTTCACCATAATAAACCTACATCGTCCACTTAATATCATCCAAACTGCAATTGATCCCGTTTTAGCAGCATCTTGAAATATTCTGTTCATCTATCTACTATACATTCATTTAGCTATATAATGGATATAACTGGTCCTTTTTATCTATTCCGAGGTTTTGGCACTTCCTTTCTCGTTCGCTTAATGTATTTTTCCAATTTTCTCGTTTAAGTTCACGTTTTTCCTCATTTTGAGATCAAATCCAAACAATCAGTTTTGGTTTATAGAAGAACTTATAGGGTCACCCTTTATATATTTCTTTGTGCATAGAGAATAATTCATTCAATATTAAAATTTCCTATTTATTTATGATATAGTCCAACTTCTGCACAAAATAAAGGAAATAAAAATTAATTTTTTAATTAGTGATATATGAGTTTTACTAAACAACCCGGTAGCTATTCATTATATATAGTTCAGATTAGGTATATATTATTTTAGTTTATAAAAAAGGTATGAATATGACTCATTTCCTGGGAAGTATATAAAAATTTTAATTACTTCTAAGAATCAGTAAATATTCAAAACACAGTGTTAAATTGCAAACGTTAAATAAAAAAAAATCAAGATATTTAGCAAAATATTTTTTAATTAAGTTTTATTATTATAATTATACCATTTTTACAATTGAGGTATTCTTAAACGACCTACGTATAGAATAAAGGAGGTTAAAATTTAAAAAAATAATAATAAATTTTTTTTTTAATTTAAATTTTTTTTTTTACTATTAAATTATTGCATTAATATTTGTTCGTTAATAAAACCAATATAATGTACCAAAAATGTTATTATATCACTATAACTAAGCCATTTATGGGCACTGAATGGTGTGGTAGAGGCCTGTAGGCACCCACGCCATTACCGCTTTTCTGCCGCATAAGTGCATTTTTTACGGAACTACTCAAACATTTGTAAAAAATAATCAGCGTTTCAGAAAGAGAAATATATTCTCCAGATGGTTTATTTCAGCACGTTTTGCGTTATTGTAGGCCGTTGAATTACAAACGACGCTTGATTTGTAACTTGAAAATTTTTTTGTTAAAAAAATTGACTTTACTGGTGTTTTTCATAGCCTTAGCCAATTATTTTTTAATATTTCTTCATGTTTTATTATTCTATAACTATTCAGCTTTAATAAAAGACCAACTATGAGGAAATTAAGCTTAATGCTGATTCTCAGTGACCAAAAAACTAACTAAAGTCAAAGTCGTCAATCCGCCATCTTTGGACGCCATTTTGGGGCAGTGCGTTCACTTTTTTTTGTGGGAACATTGGCTTTTTTTTAATAAATTGTTACAAGGAACACAACGATATGCAATTTATAGGGATGTGGGGGGGGTGCACGGTAAGGGGGTCTGGCCCACAGACTACTTGGGTTCAGTACTATTCAGGGGAAGTACTGTTTCAAGGCCAACGATTGTGCAGGTAGGGGATCGGGCCAGGTTTTTCCTCTTAATCAATCACTTAATTAAAGTAGGGCCTGGGTGTGCCCCAGGAGGACCTCTTTACAACAGGGTCGCCCCACGATCAATGAAACAGAATAAATATTTTTTCTGCCATGAGCCGGGATTCAAACCTGGGACCTTGAACATTGGAAGGTTAGTACCCTACCACTCAGCTACCCAGTCTCTATAAAAACAAAAAAAATAATTTTCCCTGACACTAAAACCCTTAACTAATTTTACAACCTTAGTAGCTGCAATCAATCAATTTTTTATGAATTTATACTCAGCATTTTAAGTAAAACGTTTTTTAAATATATCTCATCCACAAGGTTGCACTTATCTCACTGGCATCCTACATCGTTTCATTGCCCTTGAGAAAGATGTTTACTTCATATCTGGAAACCTGATGGGAAAAAAAGCCTCATTGATTGGAATGATGATGTACGGAACATATTTAATATTTTCTGTGGTAGAGGCAGCTGAGTCAGGTTGAATTTAAAGGGTTGAATTAAACAAAACTAACTAACTTATTATTATATGTAAATGATCATAATTACTTCCATCGCGCTTTCAGAGCGTTAGATTTAAAACGATTTAAAAAAACGTCTGCCAAGTAAGGTCAGTATAGCTTCCTCACGGTTTCATTGGCTAATGATACACGAGATACAAAGTTTAAGAACTCTCGCTTTAGATCTTTCTTTTCTTTAGATCTTGGAAAAACATGAATACGCTGAAAAAAATATTATCTATACGAATATCTTATTGTGTTTGTTAAAATGAGACTTGTGTGAAGTTGATGTAGCGGGTACAAAAGTTCCCTCATAACGACTAATGGGACTCCCTTAGAAGACCTCTCACCTTAACCTTTTTAACATAAAGCTGCTAAAGGAGAGAGTCACAGTATGAGCTAATCCCTGAAATCCTTACATCTCTAACATTTAGCAGCCAGTCCGTTAGCCAGCTGAAAAAGATAAATGGCACTTTACAAACATTCAAGAAAATTACCTCATTTTATTTCTGTGCTGAATTGGCATGTATTCGGTTAATATAGCCAAATTTTAAAAAAAAGGATCCTCACGTTTTTTTGTTGTTGTCTCAAATGTATACTTCGATGGTTAAATAATGAACTCCTATTAAGTCCAATCTGATAGGGACTTCCTTTAGCAATGATATCTTTAAATTAAATAAACTATATTTCATATTATTTATCTTGGCAGTTTTATTTTTAATGAAATCAACCAGACAATAATTAATAGGGAGGGATATTCGAGCAGACTAACAAGTGTGCAAAAAGCGTTACCCGACTAACTGATAAATAGTTCAGTAAAATTAGGGATTGACATTCAAAATATAAAGATGAAACGTCAGAAATTGTTCATTAGCCTTCACATAAAAACTGATAAAAAGGCCTAAAGAATCCCGCATCGGATTTTGATAGAGGGAGGAGAGAATGAAAACTGGAATTTTTTTAGTTTTTTGAGAATTCCTCAAAAACTATGAGGTTTTTCACAAAAAATGTTCAATACAATATTAAAGTAATTTGAAATTTGTATAAAAATTATTCTATATATTTTTTTGATAAATTCAATGGTTAAGGAGATATTTATGATATTATATTTATTGCATTTTCACTTTATGCAAAAATTGTTCCAAAACATGGAATTGATGTTCATGTTTTGAGGTTTCATAAGTTTTTTTTAAACATTTTTGATCTTTCAAATTATTATTCAAAGTTTCTTTTTCAATGATTCTTATAAGTCATTGACAACAGAAATATATTCATTTTGTAATATTTAACCCAACCACGTTTTACGTTGAAAAAAATGCAATAACTACAAAAATGTTTAAGTTAGGCTACCACTAATTACTTCGTAGTAAACTAGATTAAATTTAAATTATGTTCAAGTTTTTACAAAAAAAAAAAAAAAATCATAGTTTTTTATCTTTTTTTTTTTTTTTTTTTTTTTTTTTTTTTCTTTTGTTCTTCCCTACCTCGCCTTTTAGGCTATACGGGATTTTCCCGGGCCGGAGGGTGAGGGCAGGGAATTTAAAATCCCCTCCGGCACCGGGACGCGAACTCATACTTTTTATATCATCTCAAATCTCTGTTATCCGGTTGCCAGGCAACTAGCGGTGCTGTGCGCACGCTTTAGCCTATTCAGCTACCCCGCCCCCTATATAGTTTTTTTTTTTTTTTTTTTTTTTATCTATCTTTTTTATTTATCTCATAGTTTTAGTACTGGTATATTCTCAAAAAAGACCAGTTTTCTGTCCTTCTTTCCTCCCCTTCCCCCCATTAAAACCCGACTTCTTCTATGGGTTCTTTTTCTTTGGGACTTTTAATCAGTTATTAAGGGGAGGCTAATGAACAATTTCTAATATTAATGCCCTCCAATGCGGCAGAATGTATTAATTTTCAAATTAAAAAAAAATAAATAATAATAATATTGGGGTAAGACTGTTTCTTCCACTATCTTTAATGGACTAAAACTGAAGATAATGAGTTCGAACCCCTGTGGAGGGGGCTTTTAACTCTAGTGTTAATCCACCTACATTTCTTCTGGCCCAGGAAAAAACCACTCGATCACAGTAAAAAGGTTCAAAAAATTGCAATTTTAGAGTTATTTCTACACTATTTTTTTACATGATTAATGAATATTTAATATTGAATCCTGAAGCCACATTCTATTTCAGTCTCATATTCTCACTGGGATAGTAGTAAAAATGCTCAAAAACAATTCGGTCATGACCACCCTTTTGACACAATTGTTTTTTTATTTGTTCTCACTTAATTGCTAAGAAAACAGATAAGACCATTTTATATCCAATTATAGTCATTAATTGAGGTGAAATTTATTAGTAATTTATTTATATTCTCTATGTGTGTAAATTTAGTTTTATTGGTTCAGTCGTTAGGGCCTTTACTTGACAAGAAAGGAAGTGCCAAAATCTTGGAAAAGAAAACAAGGATTAGTATCCATTATATGGCTAAACGAATATATAGTAGACATATGAACTGAATATTTTAAAATGCTGCTAAAAGAGGATCAAATATTGGAGCAGTTTGGATGATATTTGGGTGACGATGCAGATTTATTATGCCGAACCATTTTATCAGCAAGAAAGATTTGTTCGAAGAAATTGACAAGTCAGCTGGTCTGGACGAAGTAAACCGAACTGCTGCGCGGACATCGGCAACTATTACATAATGATATGAAAGGAGTGTAGTTTTGTCCCTTTACAAGAATATAGATACTAGGAAATGTTATACCCATCACGATTCATTCTTGTTTAATGTACTAAAAAACTCTCTACTCAAGAATCGTAGAAGCTAGAATGAGAAATATTCTGGATTGCCGAAGCGATGTGGATTGAGAAACTTAAATTGCACATGAAACAGAAGTTGCAAATTGGGACAGTCTTCACCTTAAGGCAGGTTATAGAGAAGTCCATCAAGAACAAAAAATAGCTCTCTATCTGCTTAGGAGAGGACACTTTGGATTGTGCTACTATCTACTAGTCTTTTAGAAAAGCTCGTCTTCCTTTCAGAATCCTTTAAAATTCTTTTGCAAATACACTAAAGAGAAGAAGAGCTTAATTTTACTTCCCTTTCTCGATAGTCCTCTCTGTAACCTGCTCCAAAGTGAAGATAGTCCCAACGTGCAACTTCAGTAGCAATCGATAATAACCATTTAAGTTTTCACCATAGTAAACCTCTTTTACTTCGTCCAGACTGCTAACTTGCCAATTGATTCAAACAAATCTTTCTTGCTGATAAAATGGTGTTCACTATAATAAACCTGCATCGTCCCCTTAATATAATCCAAACTGTTCCAGCATTTAACACCCTTTCAGCATCTTGAAATATTCTCTTCATCTGTCTACTATATATTCATTTAATCATATCATGGATACTGATCCTTGTTTTCTTTTCCGATATTTTGGCTTTTTTTTTCCCCGTTCGCTTAATGTATTTTTCCATTTTTTTGGATTCAATTTCGCGTTTTCCCTCATTTTGAGTCCAAATACTAACAATCAGTTCCGGTTACCTAGAAGAACTTATAGCTTCACCCTTGCCGTCTTTCTTTGTGCATAGAGAACAATGCATTCAATATTAAAATTTCGTATTTTTTTTATGATATGGTCCAGCTTCCAAATAAAATAATTTTTTTAAATTTTAATTAGCGATATATGAGTTTTACTAAACAGCCCGTAAACTATTCATTATATGTAGTTCAGATTAGGTATATATTATTTTAGTTTATAAAACAGGTATTAATATGACTCATTTTTGGGGAACTATATACAATTTAAATTATCTCTAGAAATCAGTAAATATACAAAACTAAGTGTTAAATTACAAACGTTAAATAAAAAATTCAAGATATTCAGCAAAGTACTTTCAATTAAGTTTTATTATAATAATTATATCATTTTTATAATAGAAGCATTCTTAAACGACCTCCGCATAGAATAAAGGGAGTTAAATTTAAAAAATAAAATAAAATAACAAATTTAAATAAAAATTGTTTAATTTTTTTATAATTAAATTATTGCATTAATATTTTTCGTTAATAAAAGCAATATAACGTACCAAAAACGTTGTTATAGCACTATAACTAAGCCATTTATGAGTATTGAATGGTGTGGTAGAGGCCTGTACCTACGCCAGTACCGCTTCTTTGCCGCTTAAGTGCATATTCTACGGAATTGCTTCAAATATTTGTAAAAGTAATCAGTGTTTCAGAAATAGAAATATATTTTCCAGATGTCTTATTTCAGCATGTTTTGAATTATTGTTGGCGATTAATTACAAACGACACTTGATTTTCAACTTGAAAATTTGTTTGTTAAAAAAAAATTACTTTACTGTTGCTTTTTATTGTCTAAGCCAAATTATTTTTTAATATTTTTTCATGTTATATTATTCTCTGACTATCCATCTTTAATAAAATACCAACTATGACGAAAATAAGACAAATGCTAATTTTCAGTGATCAAAAAACTAACTAAAGTCAAAGTCGTCAATCCGCCATGTTTGGACGCCATTTTGGAGCGTGTTTCCACTTTTTTTTGTGGAAACATTGGTTTTTTTTTTAAATAAATAATCATAAGGAACACAAAGATATGCAATTTATATGGATGTGAAGGGTGGGGAGGGAGGAGAAGGAGCATTGTAGGGGGATCTGGCCCACAGTATAATATTTCTGGGTCTGCCTTTTCACCTTCAGTACCCTTAACTTTTTAGGAAGAAATTAAATTAAGTTTACAATAATTTTTATATACGTATAAGCTATTCATTACTATATGTAGAAATTACTACAATTCACGACAAAAACCATAGTAATAATCTCAACAGTTATAAATAATTGGGTGTATAGTTTAACCAACCATCTAACCAAGTAAATAATTAAGATGGTATGCAAAATTAAGTAAGTTTCCCCCAGTTTTAAGTACAATTGTGCAATTAAGGATTTATTTAGAATTATCAAAAAATTAAAAATGGTGCCCTCATATATGAATTAAGTTTAAAACTTTGAATTACTCCAAGAAAAGCAAGAAATAGTATTATTTCATTCATTACTCATAATATAATTATTACATTCCATAATAAATTTTGGACATTCATACTCGGTGAACAAACACTCACTTTTCAAGATGGAATCTACAAGTTTTTGGAAATATCATCAACAATTATTTTGTATGTACATTTTTTGTATTGATAGATTATGCTGAGGTGAACTATTAGTACTCTCATTCTTTAAACTTCTTTTGATTTAAAGATTTTTTTATGAATTACAGAAACACCACAGCCAACTGCTGCCTGCCCCAGACAATTCGGCCTTTACAGAATTGGTGATGCTTACAACTGTGGCCAATACATGAATTGTGTCCATGGCATAGGATATCAATTCAATTGTCCTGAGGGTCTCGCATTCAATGAAGAAACCTTGCAATGTGACTGGCCAGATTTGGTACCAACTTGTAATGCTGAGGGTAAACCATATAAAATATATCATATGTATATATAGCATTTTCAAGTCAATCAATATTTTTCCTAACCAAATTCAACCTTTTCCAAGTCAAATTAAACCATTTCCAAGTCAAATAATTAAACATTTTCCATTTCAAATTCAACTTTTTCCAAGTCAAATTCAACTTTCGAATTTTTCTAAATTTTCGTTTTTTTTCGAAATAAAGGCCATTCGCTATATTATAGAAGGCATAGCTTTAAAAAAATACACACAAAATAAAAATGTGATAACGCGGTTGAATATACATTTATTTATACTTTTTAGATTTTTTCTAAATAACATTTCCATGTCATATTCAATTTTTCCAAGTAAAAATTCAACTATTTCCATTTCAAATTAAAGTTTCTATTTTCGGTACATTTTTGATTTTTTTTTTTCGAAATAAGGGCCATTTTCCAATATGTGGTTCTATTATTATGCTCCCCTAAGTTTTTCAAAATACTATTAGACTTATTTAAGTTTTTCAATATGAGGGTCTATTCTTATGTTTCCGGAGCCGTAGATTTTGAAAATTACCTCCATTCCAAGTTTACGCCACTGCGTTTCGACTTAGATAATTGTTTCGAATTTATTCGATGTAAGGATCTACTTATATGTTATCAGAGACGTAGTTTTCGAAAATGAACTCCATTTTAGGATTATGCAATTGTGTTTTGGTTTATTTAAGTTTTTTGGACTTATTCAGTATGAGGATCTACCTATATGTTATCGGAGACGTAGTATTTTAAATTTATCTGGTCTCTAATATTATATTGATCTAATATTTAATCTCCATTTCAAGATTACGCCTCTGCATCTCTATTAATTAAGGTTTATTTTGGATTTTTTCAATACAAAGTTTAATGAATATGTTTTCAATTATGAATAAAAAAGTATTATGAAGTTAAGGTCAAATAAACCATAAAACACAAAGTAAAAAGCCGAAAAAGCAACTGGTAATCAATTTAATCTACCTATAAGTAGACCCTTACAATGAATAAATCCGAAAAACTTAAATAATTCGAAATGCAGTAGCGTAATTTAAAAATGGAGATCATTTTCAAAATCAATTTCTCCAAAAACATGAGAATACACTCTTATATCGAATAATTCCGAAAAACTTAAATAAGTCGAAACTCAGTTGCGTAATCATAAAATGGAGGTTATATTCAAAATATACGGCTCCGGAAACATAGCAATACCCCTTCATATGGAAAAAATCTGAAAACTTTAATATGTCGAAACGCAGCGTCGTAATCATAAAATGGAGGTCATTTTCAAAATCCACAGTTACGTAAACATAAGAATACAGCCCCATATGGAAAAAATCCGAAAAAATTAAACAAGTCGAAACGCAGCGGCATAATTTTAAAATGGATGTCAATTTCAAAATCTACTTCTTCAGAAACATAATACTACACCCTTATATGGAATAAATCCGAAAAAACTTAATTAAGTCGAAACGGAGTGCCATAAACATAAAATGGAGGTCATTTTCAAAATCTACGGCTTCTGAAACATATTAATATCGAATAAATCCGAAAAACTTAAATAAGTCGAAACGGAGTGGCGTAATCTTAAAATGGAGGTTATTTTCAAAAACTACTCATATGATAACTGACCCATACATCCAACAATTAAAGATAATAAAAAAAGGTTGAATTTGAAATGGAAAAGGTTTAATTTGAAATAAGAAAAGTTGAATTTGATTTGGAAAAGGTTGAAATTGACTTGGAAATGCTATATTTATTTATTTGAGACAATTGGAAGTATAATTTAAAAGTTATAATAAAATTAAGTAAGAAATTAACAATGCAATATAATTAGTATTAACTTGTAATGAGCTGAAAATCTTAACCCTTAACTTATAATGTAGTTCAGACAAATACTTAAGGTTGCTAATTCTACTGCTTTTATAATTTAACACTACTTTTGAATGCAATCTACAGTATATGCCCAAGTTAAATATTATAAATAAAGTGTATTTACAAGATCGGATTTACACACTTTAGGCCATTAGGCCATGAGTAGGCACTCTAAAAAAACAACAACAATGAAAATGTTTCATGATTAGTTAAGGAAAGCCTTCATTTATTTTTTTTTAATTTGGTTTCATTTTTTACATAAATTAATATATAACTTTCTTGAAGGGAACTAACCCATGATATAGGGGCAGCAAAGTTAGGGATTAGTGAAAAAGTGGTCAGTTAGGTTTTCCTTATATATTATATTTCAAAAAGGACATATTCACTATGACTCAAAGTTGAAGGGAAGTTGGGAAATATTCTAGTTTCAATTTCATCAAGTTCCATGAAACAAATTTAATTAATGTAATTTTTTTTTTATATTTAAACTTAGTGTGGTTTATTATACGTTTTTGTTGGAAGATCAATACAATTTTAGAAAAATCTATGTGCATATTTAATTGTTGGGTATTTTTATGTACCTTTCATTTTTTATATAAATGTTCTACAATCAAGATCCATTCAAGTGGATTAAGATGTTTTTATGCTTAAGATGGTAACCTAACTTAAATAATGAATAACTAAGAAGTTTACAAAACCCAGGTTGGGTGGTATTAAATAAAGTTAGTTTGTTGGATAGTTAATCAACAAGAAGCAGTCTGTGATCAATTAAATTAAATCAATTAAAAAATGTTTCATTTATGAAAGTAATCAATATATTATGTGATTTATGTATTATTTACAGGTTTCCTTGGATTTACCTGCCCTACAACCTATCATCCTGTTCTTGGGTTTCCAGGTGGTAATACTTACTATAGATCTCCATCAGATTGTCAAGCATTCTTTGTATGTGAAAAAGATCGTCCTAGACTGTTCAGATGTTCAAAAGGAAAAGCATTTAATGAAGAGATTTCAGCCTGTGATGGCATTGAGAATGTTACTGGATGGTGGGTACAATATCATTTTAATCATGCCATTAAAAATGTACGAATCTTTAAATGATTGAAATATATTTTTAAAAATGAAGGATCAACTCTCCAAGAATTCCAAAGTAATACAATGAGGTATATAAGTAAGATTTGTTAACAGTATTTATTCTCCCAAAACAATTAATCTTTATTTTATTATGACATCAATTGATAATTTACCAATCAATTCAGCTACAAATATAACAGTATAAAAGAAAATTAATTTATTTCAATTTTAACTGAGTTAAACTTTTAAATATAAAATCAAATGAATATTTTACACTTTATAATATCTTCATATACTCCTTACTATTCCAAGAGTAGAACTTTCTTTGCTGAGCAGCAAACTACTAGAAAGAGCCATTCTGTCTTCAGCAGAAGATTTTTTCATGCTACCTTTGAGATTTTTTTTTTTCGTTTTAGTGGGAAAAAAAGTTTTTTGAGGGATACGTTTTGACATGAATTGATCATTTTTGTATCTCCATAAGGGGATTTGAATGATGCCGAAGAGGAAGATTGTGCTTCAGTGGTTGGTACAATTGGCTGATGGGCATTCCATAATATTTGTAAATGTTCATCACTTTGTATATTTTCCAATAGTTCTTCAATTTTATCCCTCATCAACATCTTTTTTTTTTTATTCATTTTCTAAGGATTATGGACGGTTTTAGAAATCTCTTCCACAATGGCATCTTCTAGTCTAGTTGTTTTGTTCGCATTTACAATAAGCTCAGCACTATTTTGTGAATCACTCATAACATGTAAACTCTGTTTGGCCATGAAGAGGGCAACTGTGTGAACATGTTTTCATACATTTGTTCATATTATCGAATTTATACAACTGCATTTGAAGTTATGTATGCAAATGCCACAAACTTAATTCCACAACTGCACTGTTCTGTTTCTGTTTTTTGAACTAGATACATTTCCTCACCGGATTGTGAAATAGCTAACCATCCTTCTCCTAAAGTAACTACGGAAGAAGACATGTTTACTGCAGATTGGTGTCTAATCCGGACTGCAGCAATTCGGGATATTAATTTCCCTCTTCCCTTCACTATCATTTGATCAAATAACTAGTCTCTGGTCAAACAGGAGAGAGCAGATATTGTTCTATCTAAACGTTTCACCTTCTTTCCTCCCAAATAAAGATATTTCAATATCTTATGCATGCTTTCTAAATGCATATTTGTATTGATACCGTAGTTTTTCCTGTAACAATATGCCCATGATTCAGTATTATTACAATATGAATTTTTGAAATAAAAACCAAATTCACTGGTCAATATGTTACTTTCAAGAAAATTGACAAAATTTTGTAGCATTATCAAAAATGCAAACTCGTCTGTTTCATTCATAATAGTTTTTAAAGTTTTATAAACCTCAGATCTTTTTTCAAGATCTCTAATTTTGCTGAGATTTTTCCTCCAAGCATGGTCTACATGCCATGCACAGAAAAGGAAATGATTCGGTTGTGGCATGATATTGGACCATCCTTTCTTGTAAATTTCACTCATGTCTGACATTAGATAGGATGGGTTCACATAAACATGATCTCAACAATTTGGCGAACAGTCATAATTACAGTGTCACAGGGACTACTGATCATATAGGCACAAGGGAATTCTTGTCGTATGTTATTTAAAACAAGAATGGTAGTGAGCTCGAAGTCATATCCATTGGAACCATGTGCTCAGTCAAAACATATAATGTTTGATCCATAATTTTTTAACATTTCAAGTTGTGCCATTGAGGCAATAATTAGGATCATATCGTTCTCAAACAGTTCTGGAAAGTCAGGCAAGATGGTACTCTATGGCTTGTAAAATCTAACTAGATTAGATTCCTTCTGGATCCAGTTGATCCAAGCCTCAACGCTCGTGCTGTCATTTTTATGCAACTGCCATTTCTCGGTCCTGGCGAGGCAATAACTGTTTTGGATGTTCCACAGATCCTTTCTTCGAATGTCATCATTTTCCAGTTTCACGTACGCTATCCAAAACTGAATTATATGGCACCCCCATTGCTTATTTGCGAGCCAACTCTGCTCTTTCAGTTTTTGACAAATTTAGACGGCCTATATCTCTTGAATGCCTAACGTGGATCGGAATAAATGTTACATTAACAACACCAGTAATGTTGTTTATTTCTGCTTTTATCGAAGCTGGACAAACACCGTTTATCTTAATTGAACCTTTCACTTTCATATGGTGTAATCCTTTACCATTCTTTCTGGTCTTGCCATCCTGAAAACACCTGTAATATCGGATGCATTGAGCTTTACTTTTTTTGGGTCCGTAGTGGGCAATATATTGACATACATCAACCTATTCGATGTCTTTCCATTTTATGAAATTTTTGTAGTCTCCAAATTCCATTTTTCTTTCTTTGATAGTCACTTCATGTTTAATTACGTAGTGTGATATCATTTCTTGTCTTTGACCTGACTGACACTCGAACATGCACATTGGACATCTAACAAATGTGACTTTTCTGTTGATATTTCTGAAGCGATGCCTCCAAATGTGGCGAGCCAAACAATCTTTAAATTTGGCTTCATGGTTGCAATAATAACAGCTAAACTTTTTACCACGATGATTTCTAGGAACATGCGATTTAATCGTGCCCTGTCATACTTCTTGGTGCAAGTACGTGATTATACTTCTTGGTGCATATTTCACACGAATAATCAATGTCTGAATTAGGCATTTATGCCTAGTGAAAATAAAAAATATAATTAAGACACCAAAACAGATATGAAATAATAAAAAAATAAAAATGAACAGTAAACAGAATAACAACACAGTACGACCTTTTGCGCTAAACTAAAATGAGAACTTAGTTTGTCAGTGTATCCCGTCAAAATGTAGCGCCAGTGTGGCGGCAGCCAAATTCAAAACAATAAAATTCAAACTTGCTATTTATTTATCATTTTTCTATCTACACTTTTTATTTCTGCTAATTCCTTGTGGGCCCTCAGTTAAAAACTGAAGAGGATTCCGTTTTCAGAAGAAAAGTGTGAAGCTCATTCCTTGAAAAATGTTTGGGTACTTGTCCGTTAGCCAGACAGGAGCGACCTACAGTGGCTTAATCTTAATCTGTGGCAACGTACCAGACATCCTGTCAATTGCCCCTTCTATAATTAATACTGTAAAAAAAGAGGGAATTAGCCTCCTATAGATCCGAATCTTTGAATTTCTAACTATCCTCCCTCTTTATCCGTGACAGTTCCCTTTGGAAAACCACTAAAAATGTTCTAAAACATCACCCAATTTTCCATTCCCTCCGGTGAGAAGACGTCTCCTGCGACAGCATTTTACAAAGATAAAGCTAAGGAGTTCTTTGTCAGACACCTTTCCAATACATTTATTCCCCATCCAGAATCCATGAGTCTCCACTGGTCCTTAATACCAGTAATACGAAAGAGTAAGAGGTTCTGGGATCTCTTAGAGTCTGGTCTTTTTTTATAATATTGTATAAAAGTAAGTGTTTATTTAAGTTTTGATTAGTTTAGTTTCTTTTTGTTTATATGGAAGAAGGAGAAGAAAGTAAATT
This sequence comes from Nezara viridula, assembly GCA_928085145.1. NCBI lineage: Eukaryota > Metazoa > Arthropoda > Insecta > Hemiptera > Pentatomidae > Nezara > Nezara viridula. The sequence continues at coordinate 90,866,135 of OV725077.1, read as the reverse complement.
GCTGAGACTTTTATTTTCTAAGAATAACAAACATATACAATGATAATTACATTATAATATAGATTTGTCTGGCTCATAATGATTGAAAAATAATGATTAGGTTACAAAGTTGTGTAACATAAAAATTTAAATAAATTTCATATATAATATAATGAAATTTTAGGTGAATTGATATTTGTGTGTTTACATATTTGCATGTTAAGAAATATAAATAATATTTTTTAATTAATATTAGAATCATATTGATAACATATTCTATTCTTATAAATATTCAGAAGACAGATGGCTGAGGAAATGGAGAAACAAATGGTTTTTAAATTAAGTCAATGATGAGGTTTTGCGTATGGTGGTAGGTAAGGAACTCCAAAACAAAGTAGCAGGCATTGTAAAGGTTTTTTTCAAAATATGAGAAGGAATATACAGGTTTTAGGCTGATATCTCGTGTTGAAAGAATTGACAGAGAAACAAGGTGTGAAAAAGTCAAGAAGGTATGAAGGTTTTCCGGTTGTAAATATTCAGAATAGGAATGCACCTAGGCAATATTGTCGTCGAGAAACTGGATATAGCCACTTCAACTCGGAATACTGACTAGAGACGTGGGAGCACCTAGGGACTCCACAGATGAATCTAATGAAACAATTCATTAGCCTTTTCAGTCTAACCTCAAGTCCACTAGACAGTACACACGCAGCCATAATCGAAGTTGGGAAAAATTTGAGAGGATACTAGAAACTGACAGGTATTAAAAGGGATAGAATCACGGGATCTCAGGAACTGTTTAAGAAAAGCAATAGATTTTCTGATAGTTTGGGAAACATGGTGATTCCGGGACAAGTGTTGATAAAATATTACCTTCAGGTTTCTAACAGAAGTGTGGTAGCGGATAGGTTATTCATTAAGATAGAGTAGGGGATAATAATAAAGTGAATTAAGAAGATGCTTAGACCCAATGAGAATGTCTTTGGTTTTCTCAATATATACAAAATATAGAATTATTTTTAGGATAATTATTTTTCTGTTTAATTTATTTTTATTTTTCATTGTCCACTGTTGACCTTTATTTTATAATAACTTTTCACACTATCATAGAATAAAGATCAAAATTACAAAATGGAAAATCAAGTACACTATACGGAAAATCCTAGTGAAATCAATGTGGACAATTTTAATCACAGGGGCATCTTAATAAATATTTTCCAAAAAAAGCATGGAAAGATATTTTTTTTATTTATATGAGTGTGAATAAGCTACTCTATGACCCACTGTTACTATTGACCTTAAATGTGACAAAATGTAATATTATTCAATAAAGAAATGTGTTTTACTTTAAAAAAAATTGAAAGGTTTATTTAAAAAAGGTGAAATGTAATTAAATTTAAGAAAGGTGAAAGGATTCTAAATCATTGTAAAAATAATAATGATGTAAATTTTTAATAAAACTTTTACTATTAACTAAAATCAATTAATTTATAATTATTTCAACTAATCATTAATCTTTTTTTTCAATTCTACAGTTATGTTCCTGACAGCACACGAAGTTATACAGGAGATTACAATCAACTGCGTCTTAGTAATTAAATAATACTCATAACTTATTTTTTGTTTTTACTTTCATAACAAGTTACTATTTTTATTGAGAGTGATAACAAAAATAATCTTAAACTACTTATTATTGTTCAGTTTTTGTATATACATAATTAACTATAAAAACAGGAAAATAATTTGTTAATGTATAAAATGTTTTTTTAAATTATTTGTGACTAATACAATAGTTGCTATAAAAATTGTTTGAATTTTTATATGGTCTAAGAGCTAATTTAGTATAAAAATAATATATTTTTTTATATAATCATATAAAATAATTAAAAAGTATTCAAAATAATTAATTTTATAATTTAAAATTAAAAACAAAAATAGAAGTATCTCTGTTAATCAACTTAATAAAATAAAATGTTTATATCTTTTAAAAATTTAATTTTCTTCTGTTTTATTTCATACCAGATTTGGTTTTACATTATTATTTCTTTTCTTCTTTGTATTTCACCTAGATATGACCTTATTACACCCCATATCTAAAAGCTTCTTCCTTGAAAAACTACCCTATTCCTACATATATAAGCTACCTTATATACACATACCTTTCTCAGATCCATCTATTTTCCTATCCCTTGGAAATTTTCTGTTATAAAAATGATTTCAAAACCCAAAAAGTTACTTGAATACCCATCTGCCTATCGTAATATCTCCCTTTTACCCATTTTGAGCAAAATCCTGGACAAACTCTTTCTGAAACACCATTATCCCATCCTCGATACTAATTAAATAATCCCAGACCACCAGCATAGATCCCAACCATCTCACTTTACTATTCAGCAATGTCATTGTGTGGTAGATGCACTCCTCTGCATTGGAGGGCAGGTTATACTGCACAGGAGTATTAGAATAGGCATTCGGCATAGACAAGAAATAGCATTTCATCGATTCTGGCACATGGAACTTCCAAGATTTCTTCCTTTCTAACTTCGATATGTTCAAATCAGCCAGCGGCTACAGCAATATTCACTGCATTTATAAAAAGTTTCCACAGATATTTTTTGTTATTTATTCTCAGCTATCTAACAATTTCACAAATAACATCAAATCAACCCACTCCACAATTATACTCAATAATCAGGAAGGGTTGAGCAATATCTAGTTTGTATTTTTTTTTTAAGTATGATATATTTTTACAGTGATACGAGAAAGATTATTTTACAGTGAGTCCGTTCATATGTTGCTTGATGCGACTGTTGACAAGTGCATTATGGTTTAATTGACTCAGCCTACATGGAATATCAGTACGATGCTCCAGCCTAGGAGATGACAGAGGTAATAGAGCAGATATTACAATATTAAATAGACGTTGTAGCTTTACAAGAAATTCAATGTTCAATCAGAATCGATAAGAAAGATTATACGATGATCTTTAGTGATGAGAATGTCAAGAAAGGAAGAAATGGTACTGGATCCATTGGCAGGAAAAGCAAGACGGAGTATATTATCATTTGAGCCGGTTAATGCAAGGATTTGCAAAATGAGACTGAGGGGAAGATATAGGAATTTTACCTTAATATCTGTGTATGAGCCAACTGAAGACAGTGAGGACAAGGTAAAACTCGACTTTTATCAGGATCTCGAAAGGACATTTTTGGCAACTCCATGTTATGATGTGAAAATTGTTTTGGGTGATTTCAATACACAAATAGGAAAAGAAAACTTTGTTAGTGCAGTATCTGGCTGATTCACGATTTATAGTGAGACAAACGATAATGGAAAGCTTGTTTGCCAGTTTGCGGAAGCCAATAATATGGTCATAAGGAGCACTACTTTCCAACATAGAAATATACATTTAGAAACATAGAGTTCCCCAAATGGAGCAATAACACAAATTGATCATGTGTTGGTTCAGAAAAAGCATGCAACTTCAATTATTGATGTCAGAGCAGCGAGGGGGCCAAACTATGACTCAGATCATTATATGGTTAAATTGAAGCTTAGACAACGCTTTGCACTGATAAGAACTGCTGTCATAAGACATTTTAGTACTTTACTTTATAAAGGGTATTTCTAGAAACAACTTAGTGTCTGTTCCCTAATATTTCTCCAATAGAGCCTGAGCTTGATGCTTACAGCCAACTTAATTTGCCTTTTTTGCACAGTTATGGCTGAACCACAGGCTCTGCTGCCCAAGGTTCTCATTTCATAGAATACCTGACTGTCCAGGCAGCCAGTCAATTGCTTATTGGTTAAGGAGTAAATGTTTAAATTACTTAAACTCTCTCCCACTAATTTCGGCTGGGCTGCAAAGCTGCTCAAGGACTGATATTGACCTGGCTGCCTATGAATATTGAAATTAATCTGTCCTGTATTAACAGCTTACATGTCTAACTCCATGTGAAATTGTGTTAAGTTAAAAGAACTTCTGTAGCAGAAGTTAGATTTGTCACAAGGCACTGAAACCATTCTTATTTACTGATAAAATTGATCTAACTGTTCCTATATATACCATATAATCATGCCATTTTATTTTTCCACATTATATACATATATTATGTTTTGATTATATTATATATTTGAAGTACATTGGACAACTTAATAAAATTAGAATCTGATATACTTCAAGCCTTCAAAATCAAACGACATATAATGGCAGTTTTTATAGACATAGAAAACGCTTTCAACTCCACCCAAGCATGCATATATCAACTCAACTCAAAGATATCGGAATACAGGATCCCATATGGGACCTTATTAAAGATTTCCTAAATGAATGATCATTCAAAGTACAATGTGGTAACATTTTCGATAGAAAAATGGAGTTCCTCAGGGTAGCGTTCCTAGCCCGACTCTATTTAACATAGCATTCAGTGGGTTAGCTATCGTCGTTAAGCCACCTGTCAAACTCTTTCTATATGCTGATGATCTTCTATTATATCTAGAAGGAAAGAATTTATCAGTAGTTCAAAATACCCTCGAAGAATGAATCCAAAGCATCGCTCAGTTGTTAGAGGATCATAGGTTCACTGTATTGGCCTTCAAAACATAATTCATGTTATTCACAAAGAATATGAATTTAAAATCAGATGGAATTAAATTAAAAGGATAAAATTTGATATTTTTTCAATCTATTAAGTATATCAGAATTATCTTCGATAAATCCCTTACTTGGATCCCGTATACCAAACAACGCTGACTGTATGCAGGCTTTGAACGTCATAAGAATACTTGGCAATACAACCTGGGAATCAGGCAGGGCAACATTGCTCACTCTTCATAGGCAACTCCTGCTTTCTAAAATTAACTATGGCTGTCTAGCCTACAGTTCAGGAAGTGAAAGAACATTAAGGATGTTAGATCCCGTTCAAAACACTGCTCTCAGGACAGCTACTGGCGCCTTACACTACAACCCATCCACCAGCTTACACGTAGAAGCAACTGAAATACCTTTATCGATTAAAAGTAAGATTCAAACTCTCAAATAAATACAACATCAAAGTTATATCTAATCCTAAGCACTCTCTTAACAATCTTTTCTCTAATATAGGCAACCAAGCTCACCTAAACACCTCTTCAAACAGCTGTTCATCTTTCTTTGATAGATCTTCAGAATACATTAAAAATCTTAAACTCATTTCTTTTCCAAACATGTTCAAGCAAATTCTTTCAGCAGTAGAACCACGGCTGCTACCTATTCCAGCTGTAATTAATAACTACATAACTACTCGGTCATATATTCAGATTCTAAATCTTCCATACAATCTCTACTAGACCCCTTTATCACACACCCTCTAATTACAGAAATAAAAATGCGATCAAAAACATTGAAAGACACTGGTTGTAGAGTATTGTTTTTATGAATACCTGATCACAGTGGAATTCCTGGAAATGAAAATGCAGACACATAGGTGAAACGAGCACTAAAAAATGGTCAAGCATTTTCAATAAGTGATCCCAACAATCTAATATCTTGGCTTAATGAAAAAGGATGGCTGGAGTGGCAAAATCAATGGTTTGGCACGAGAGAAAATAAATTAAGAAAAATTGAACAATATGTTAGACATCCAAGAAAAAAATTACAGCTATCATGGAGAGAAGAGGTAGTTCTTACCTGCCTGAGGATTAGCCACTGTTGACTTACCCATGGATCTGATGAAAAATAAAGAACCCCCAGCATATTCCTAAAACAGAGTGTTCTAACAGTGCTTCACAAACTAACAGAGTTTATGGCTCACGATTTCCACAGACCCAGAACAAATATTGAGACAGGATCCAGACACAACTTCACAACTTATTAAATTATTAAAAATTATCGACATACATAAAATAAAAAAAAAAAAACAAATGACTAAAGAGACTTCAGTGTAAATGACCCCAGTGTCGAACACTCAAATAAATAAATAAATAATATATTTTTTTAATCATATGTACCGTTTTAGGTTTAAGACTCAATAATTTACCTCTAACTCATTTATAATGCCTCAAGATGCCTTCATGTTGATCTTTTCAGCATAGCTTAGTCATTTTAATTAACATCAAGATAATCCCCAGAATTCTTAATTACATTACAGATATTAACCAGAATTCAGTCCAAGTATGATAGACTGTTAGTTAAGATTTATAAGCTAAGATCAATCTTCTGAGGAATGATGCCAAGTCATTTTCTAAATCTTTTTGAAGATCCATTGAACTTTGTGCAATCCAGAGTTTTTCTTCCCAATCCTTTTCCTAGTAGAAGCAATTATCACAAACAGAAACAATTAATGATTTAATATTGTTTTTTATTCTAAAAACTTACAAACAAATACATTTGGATATTTTCACAAAATGTGAATAAAAAAGTTCACTTTTCCTTTCATTGTAAGAATTAAAAAGTTCAGTTCACTTTTTATTTCATTGGAAGAATTCAAAAGTTTTTTTTCATGAGAGCAAGGTACCTAGTGAAGTTCCCAACTGGCTCTTCCTATCAGAACAGATCTCCTATTAGATTAGTTAATTATTCATTCACAATTCAGATTTATAAATAATCATCCAAATGAGTGACATTAAACTAACATTAACATTTAGGAGAGAAGGAGAAGAACATGTGATTCAAAATTTGAAGAAACATTTTAATAACTCTCTGAATGAAAATTAAAATACATGTTAGAATTTTAAAAAATGGAGTTACCACTTAAAGTAATTCGTTCCTTTACTAATTGCACCTTTTCGATATTAGGTCCAATAAAAAAACTAAATTAATTTTATGAGGTGGTTCAAAAGATTAATTAACATTAAGCTACCATTTAAAATGACATTTTCTTTATTTCAAAATAATCATTTTGAATTTCCAGATTAATTACATACAATACTAAAGCAAAACAAAAGGAAGATGATAATGACAATTTTTATTTTATTAAAAAAAAAACATTGGAAATTATAGAACAAGCTACACGAAGCTGATATAAACTTTTAACATTTACTGTCTTTATGTTTTTCAAGAACATGGCCAGATGAATGACATATAATAAAATATTCAGCTGATGCTCTGCATTATACATTCTCTGGATTCCTGTAAATTGAATTTTGTAGAAAAACTGTGAACGGGCTGAAGTTCTCCTCTCCCAAAATGGTGAAATATTACCATGTTTTATAGAAAAAAAATATTTAAAACTTTCTCTTAAACTATTATTGTTCGTGTAGTTACATTTGATAGGACTTCAAGAATCACTAAGACACCATTTCATATGGGTAATTAGTTTCTTTCTTTTTTAAAAAAATGAATTATCATATATATATATATATATATATATATATATATATATATAATATATATATATATATATATATATATATATATATATATATATATATATATATATATATATATATATATATATGAAAAAAAAATCCTTCGGGCTGAAGCCCTCCCCCGAAAATTAATTCTTGGATCTGCTAGTGACTTCTCTTTATGGGATAGTTTCAAAAGATAACATGTGACACCAGATAAATGACATTAACCTCGGGTACAGCCTATGCTATTGATTCCATTACTTTTCAATGTCATGTATACTATTATATTACCATTTTTTGGTAGCTGTAGGCGTACTCAAACAAAAAGTATATAAAATAATTTTATTTTAATATCATATAATTTTATTTTAATATCGTATAATTTGTCATTAAATAATACTAACATTTGTAAACATTTCCTATTATAATGTTCACTAATTTGGTAGGTGCCATTAGAGGACAGCCAGATCAATGACAAATTAACTCTTGAATTTGAAACTTTAAGATGGGGATTTGAAATTCTTCACTACTACAATAAACATGGCCAATCTCTGTAGAAGTTTTTTTTCTTCAATATTACTTATTTTTTATTTAAAGCCACAAAATGGCTTGTTACATAGAATGGCCAATTTCATAGAATCATCCACATGCAACACAAATTTGACAAAATCAATTCTAAATCAATTAATTCGGATATTTTACAAATTCTACTCGTACAAAAACAGAGTTTTGAAGAAATTGACACCACATGTAGTACTCAGTTATCAGGAGTTTCAAATGATATTATTCAAGTTTAACAAAACTTCTTTAAATTCATGTCATTCCTATGGCAAAAATGGGATTCTTTTTGATCACATGTGAGAAAATGTGTACTACCCCACAAACGATTGGGAAAAATCATGAAATATGTGTGCTTGTTAAACACATCTTTCATCTTGACCAACAATCCATCTAAAAAAGTTATCACAGTTTCCCTCATTTTCCTATTATTAATATTATTTTATTCTTCTGATTTTCCTGCTATTGTGTAGAGATAAAATCTTCTTTCTTGAGCATTTACTTAACAAAATTTATTTTATACTTGAAATCAATTCGCATATTTTACTTTCAAATACATAAAGAAAGCTGTTCCTACAACTGTTTTTCCTTATCTTGTTTGGTCTAGAGCAACCCCTAGAACACACATTTAGTGTGGCGATATGGAGATACAGTTTTATTAATATATATTCCATTATCACAGTCACATAGAGCATGATATACAGTCTAATAAAACTAGAGACATTCAAATATTTAAAAATCAAACTTATTAGAAAATGTTTATTACCCTCGCCATAATAACTGATTGAAAGTCCCAAACAATCAAGTGTGGAGTTTAGATGGACAGAAAACTGATACTTTGATATGAAACAAAAAATAATTTTATTCTGGGACTGAAGTCCACTTATAATAATAATAGAGTTCAAAAATATGTACATTAGTCTGGCATGTAGATATTATTATAAATATATACAAAAAATACTAAGGAAAATGCAAATATATATATATAAAATACTAAAGAAAATACAAATATATACAAAAAATACTAATATATACAAAAAGATACTAAGGAAAAATACAAATATATACAAGAAATACTGAGAGAGAAAAAAATAGTGAATAAATAAAATTAATTGGTTCCTATCGATTAATTGCTGGTGAACAAAACAATTATGTAACCCAGAAATTCATACAAGCTTGTGTCTAGGACAAATGGAATATTGAGGTTCTGATGTAGGGTTTTGTTGGTTACATAGAACGAACATTAACTATTGTTCGGAGGACTTTAGACTGAAAGGATTGGATGCGTCTGATGTTTGAAAATTTAGCTATCCCCCAAAGTTCAAGTCCGTAGGTCCAAATAGGCTTCAGGATTGTCTTGTATATCAGTAATTTGTAGTCAATTGAAAGTTGGGATTTTCTATTCAGTCTATATAATTGGCCGTATCGTCTGTTAAGTTCTTGTCTTTTAAGTCTAGTATGTGGTTTCCACGTTAGTCTTCGGTCTAAGAGAAAGCAATAAGAGAAAGATACCGGACTGTTTCTGAAAAAGGAAGCTGGATGGAAATAAAGTGGACTGGTGGACAGGATCTGCGCCGGAGTGTGAATTTATTATACCAGTGCTCAATCATGGAGAGGTGTCTTTACAGATTTAAAGATGGTATTTCGGGATCTGAGTTGGATGATAGGATGGCGGTGTCATTAGCAAATGTTGCTAGAAAATTGTCGAAATGGACAGAGGTATCAGGATATAAAGGACGAGACCCAAGACGCTACCTTGACGCGACTTCAACTGGGCATGAATTGGAAAATTCTGTACCACAGCGAACTCGAAATGTAGGAGATAAAGGTGCGATCAGAGAGGTAGGAGAGGAGGATTAGGTATAACAACTGGGATAGATGGGTTTTCAGCTTGGAAAGAAGCCCGGAGTGCCATACCGAGTCAAAAGCTTGGGCTATGTCCAGAAATGTACCCGAGCAATATTGCTTGCTTTCCAGCGCTGCGGAAATATGATCGACCACTCGGAGTCCTTGTTGGACTGTTGAGTGTTGTGAACGAAATCCGAGAGGGGAGAGAAGGGAGATTTTGGGATTCTATAAAGAGTACGATTCGTATCACGAGGATCATTTCAAAGATTTTTGAGAGGATTGGAAGTAGGCAAATTGGTCTGTAGGACGTTGAGGTGTTGGGAGGCTTGCCTAGTTTTGGAAACATGATAATAGTGGAATATTTCCGCAAAAGAGGAAAGTGGGTGGTTCTTAGGATGGTATTGTATAAGTACGTGAGGAATACAATACCTTTAGGAGGAAGTTGTCGGAGGATTTGAGAGGTAAGGAGGTGGTATCCAGGATATTTTGGGGAGAGAAATTTTTTGAAGGTGATGTTTGATTTCAGAAGGATTAACTGCTTTAAGAAGCAAGAAGAGTGGAATGGATGATGTAAGGAATTCTTCTACTGTTGTGGTATGGGTGTGGTTGGATTCCGGATGAGAGCTCAATGTTCTACAGAGGTGTCTGGCAAATTCCTAGATAGCAATGTTCTTGAACCCCATTCTTGATGCTTAACATTTAAGTTTGAACCCAGGATGAAGTGATGACATAAGGAGTTTAGGAGGGAAGTGAACTGGACTTTTGGATATGGATCTGTTAGAGGGGCAATGTGCTGATGCAAGATTGACCGGAAAGAAGAAAGTTTTAATTACAATAGCGATTGATTGTAGGCAATCTTGAGTAGGTAATGTGTGTAAGTGATGAGAGAGGGATTGGTGAACGATGATAGTAATATTGGCATGTGCTCTACCGTCAGGATGGTCAGTATGGTATGCTATGTACTGTGGAATTTTTAAAAGTTGTTTTCTGGTCAGTCAAGTTTCTGTAATTAGGGCTACGTCAATGTTCTTGTCTAGTAGTAAACCTATTAGTTCGTCGACGTGATTTCTAAAGTTCGGTATGTTAGGATGATCAGGATATTGAGGTTGGGGTCGAGGCAAATGCTGCGGCGGAGTTTCACATTTCTTAATTGGGTTTTTACCTCCAAGTAGTATTAAGTAGCAAAATGATGTACTATTATTCACTATTCTAGAAGGTTCACTTCTTGGACTCGTCTCATCTTCAAGCCGGGACTTCTGGTATTTGCATTTGAGGTTTTTATAAGTTTGGCAGCCTTTGTAGTTGGTCGAGTGTCCCTCTAGGTATAGGTCACAATCTGCAGGATCTTGTTTCGGTTTTGTGCACTCTGCTGATTTCTATCGTTCACCACATTTCACGCAACGCGACAAATGTTGGCAATAAGTCTTCGTGTGACCGTACGCCTGGCAATTGTGGCATGAACGATTTCCCTTTTGGGGTACGGCTTCTGTATCTTCACGATAGTGTAGTATAACCTCTTGATTCTATAAATTTTCCCGATACCAGATGATGGCTCTAGGTCAACGAAAAATAAAGGTAGTGAAACTTTATTTTTTAATCTTGGCTATTCCTTATTTTCCTTCAAAACGTTGGTTACCTGATGTACTTTGAAACCAAGTGTCGTTACTTCTTCTTTTATCACTTCATTTGGGTTGAGGAGTGCAAATTTCTTAACACCACTCGTAACGATCTCTCCTGACTCAGCAAATATGAAAATTTGCATTTGTTTCTGACAGTTACATCACTATTTTCCGGTAGGTTTCAGAAGTATCTGGTGTTATTTTTGTATCGTTGGTCCTGTTAAGGCAAGAATAACTGTCGCAGCAGATTTTTTTTAAGTTGTTTACAAAATACTGGTAATTTGGTATTTTTTCATATTTTTTACAAATATCGGAAGAGGCCTTTCTTCTCTGGGTATTGCTGCAGACTCCATCACTTCTCTGTCATTTTGAAGCATTTCGAATGGGTTTGGTGAAAAGAAAGATGATTCTTCAACCATTCACTCGAAGAGTGGGTGGGGCTGAGGTTCTAGATCCAAAGTGTTCACTGTGGTTATTAGAGGTGTTTCTCGTAGGCAGCGACGAGTTCTTTGTTTGGCTGACGAACCACGAGGGATACTAACGACGTCCGATTCCTATTTGTAAAAAACTATATCAAACAGTAAATATCAACTGCTCTGATATACACTTGCACTTGAACTGTATTCAGTGAATAATCAGATTCCGCTGAAAAACAGGCAAAAACTGAGAGACGAGTTGAGAACACAACCTTCGCATCAGCTGATCCACTGCCTTTTTAAAGTTTAGTTCGTTTTTTTTTTTCATTTTCGATCGTTTAAATTATTATCCAAACTTCTTTTGTTTTAATGATTCTAAAAAGTCTTTGACAACACGATTATGTTCGATATCAATCAATGGGAAATTAAGTGATATTGACATGAAGTTGTGACGAAAAATAAAATACGAAAAAAAAAATTAGTTCGTAAAATAATTTTTAGTTTTTATAAATAATAATAAGTTCTTTTTTTTATTAACTCGCAGAGGGTTAAATATATAATTTAGTATTAGTCAATTAAGTATTTAGTATTAATTTTAATAATAAGCAATTGTTTATAATAAGTCTAGTTTTAAGTATTAGTTGTAAATATTATTTTTAAGTGAGTGTAACAGAAAACAGCTGATTGGGAGTAAAAACAAAAGAGAGTTGAGAGAGAGATGGCGGAACCTCGCTAGTGTTGAGGCACGCTAAGGATTTTGTGTGAAAAATGGTTTAGTTTTACGGTGTAGACCGGATTTTCTTTACTATTCATGGACCTGCGATTATCAGCAACGAGTGCTGCTTGATCTTACAAGTTGGTGAATGAACATTTAAACAAACTAGCAACAAATTAAATAACGTGGCGCTCATTAGAAAGTTATTAATAATTAATTGACCCTTGATTATTTTTTTTTTCGAACCCTGCCGTCTCCACTTTGTTGCGGAAACGATTTTTCCAAATTTGAGACCGTAACAAAGATCAGACATTAATTTCATATTATTGATAATGTGTGATAGCAGACCTTAAAACCATGGTCTAATTACATAAAAAGAATCAGGAAATTTTGTAATTTTTAATTCAACCCCGTTTTTTTTTAATAAAAAAACAATAACCAAATCAATGTTTAATTTAGGTTACAACCAATTACATCATAGTGAACTAGCTAAAATATTCAATACAAATAAATTTTGTCTTTTTCAAATCCTTAAAAGGCGGACTTTTAAGCTGTTAAATAACGGTAAGTTTGGTTTTTTATAAGATCAAAAAAATTGTTTGCGATTTTTTTTATTAAACCTCCAACTGGACTAAAGATGTCACATTTTTAGAAAACCTTCCTTTTTTTTTTAGCTTTAAGTCTCTATTTTTTAATTTAAGAATCGTCTCTACGTGGGTAAACAAACAATTATTACGGTACAATCAGGAATTGACCAAAATAAAAATAAAATCTGGTGGGCGCAACACACAACTTTTACTTACCGCTCAGCTTTGAATAGAAATTATTTTCTGGCCATGTTGGGGCATTATAAATTTTTGAATTGCATTTTTAACTGAACTGAAGCTAATTGATGCTGAGCTAATATGATGTAATTGGTTGTAACCTAAATTAAACATTGTTTTGGCTATTATTTTTTATTAAAAAATTGCAGCTAACAAATCATAAATACCATTAAAATAACAAAAGTCCTATTTATTATATTACCGGTTGATTATAGATTGTACGATCCGTTGATTACGGATTGCACGAACCGTTGATTATGGATTGTACGACTATCAAACTGTTATTTTCACTAAAACGGAATGAGGAGATTTGCATTGTCTATCATAGACAGGTCAAAAGTTGTCATTCTAATTGTAAGTGGATACTGTTGGAATATCACAAAAGGAAATTTCATCATACTATTCACTAATTAAATTTTCTAAAAGGTTACATGGTGATTTTTCGGAATAAACGGATGATAGATATTTGAATATAATATCAGATCTAGAGTTATTAAACTACAGTAAATATATTAAAGGTTATAAACATATCTATGAAATATTTTTATGCTTCACAAAGTCTTTGTGCACAGGTCCCCATAGCTCCTTTCTTTTTTTGAAGGCATAAACTAATCAACAATTATATTGCAAAATCAAAGCTCCAGCCAACAAACCCTGCGTACTCCCATTTATTCCACCCAAAAACATTAGAAATTATGAACTGAATCCTACAAGAAGTGCTCCATTAGGTATAAGGCAAAATACAATCGACAAAGGAAACTAAAATTAATTTAAAATTTCAATGATGTTTAAGACTAACATGTTTACAAATTTCAATAAGCTGTATCTTTGTTTAAAATAGTTCGATTTCAATGATTTTTTAAAAGTGAGGGATTTTTTTAGTTATTCGCAAATAAAGTTTATTTTTTTTCATAACCTGTTTGCCTGAATTTTTGGGGTGATTGGACTATTTTGCCTGCCTGAAGGAGAAGGAAGCCTTCGAAATAGGTGGCTCAATCTTGAGATTTGGTGAAGAATTAACGATAATATGGCTTGCCAATCAAAAACACAATCAATAAACACAGTCCTAGGCGATCAACAACTTGGTTATTACGCCTTTGATCTATGATGTTATTATTTGTAACTTATCTTTGTAAATGGAAAAAAAAAAATTTCTTTCTATCCATTTCTTTAATTGTTATATTCCATGGTACAATTGTGTTTGTTTTAAAAGTTTTATAATATTTTCTATTGAATTTACTGAGTCTTTTAATGCTATTTCTACAACGGGGTATTTTGTTTTTCACAATGGCTTGATGTAGTAATGTACAATCTTCTATGATATGCTTTATGGTTAGCGGGGACTGGCAGGAATCGCAATATGGTTGGTCCTCTTTTGTTATTAAATGGACATGAGTCAGGTTAGTATAACCAATTCTCATCCTTGTTACAACCACTTCTTCTCTTCTGTTACCTCTTCCAGCACTTACCCACTATTTTGTACTTTTTAATGTATCTAAGTTTATTAGTCAGTGGAATTTCATTCCACATGGACTCCCAATTTGTCCGTACTCTGTCTTTTAGCAATGTTTTTACATCACTCGGCTCGTATATTTGGAGAGGTGGGTTATTTATATGAACAGCTTCTTTAGCAGCTTTATCCGCTGTTTCATTTCCTGGTGTCCCGGATTGTCCTGGAGTCCAGAAAAAAATTATACTTGCGTTCAGGTTGTTTATAATTTCGATGTATTGTTGGATTCTGTTTATTGTAGGTCCGGTTTTATTGAAGTTTGCTATACTCCGAATGGCGAAGATCGAAGCAGAACATTTTCTGCTTTCTGATCTGAACTATTTTCGAGCTTTCTGTATTTATTGATAAATGTAATGCTGCAGAAATAGCCTGCATTTCTGCAGTATATATTGTTGAGTTTGAGAGTAATTCAACCGAAATTCAACCATAGCCAGTAAAAAATTGAGGAAAACATATAATTAAATAAAAAATAAATTAAATAAATAAAGAGTAAATCACGATTCAAAAATCCTCATTTATTAATACAAACGAAATTCCAATTTCAATTAAAAATCGAACGCAAGCTACTGAAATTTATTTATAAGTATTTTACCGGACTAATAATCTTTTTACTCAATTAGAGACGAATCTCAACTTACTCAGTAACAAACTTCACTCATTAATATCGAGTTAAAGTTCATCAAACAACGAAGTTTTTATAAAAGTGCAGAATCTTCATACCAGTTAGGGGTTATAAAAAAAAAAACGGCAAAGAATTTTTGATTTTGTGATAAACCGAACTTATCGTACTTTAACTGCTTAAAAGTTCCCTTTAAATGGTTTTAAAAAACTTAAAACTTCATATCACTATCACGAAATGCTGTATTGATTGATATCGAATATAATTCCCGTTGTTAATGACTTTTTAGAATCATTAAAACAAAAAAACTTTGAATAATAATTTGAACCATCGAAAATGTTTAAAAAATCGAATTAAACTTTTAAATAGTATCATCTACTAAAAACAACATCAATTTCGTGCTATAGATCAATTTTTGCTTAAAGTGGAAGTACAATAAATATAATCTCATAAATATCTCGCTGACCATAGAATTTATGAAAAAAAAGAAAAAAAAAATGTATGGGACCATTTTATAGAGATTTTAAACTACTTTAATATTGTACTGAAAAATTTTATGGGGTGGATAATCAACATTTTCTCACAAGTTTCATATTTATTTTTTAAATGTTGATTTAAGACGTTTAAGTTTACTGGACTAACATCCCAGCGATACATTTATATCGCTGGGGCCAGTGATCATTGTACACAAATTGCAAAACTATCGTCTCGCTTCGGAGATATGCTCAATCACATCAGGAAATACTTAATAACAGAGCGATTGAGGAAACTTTCCACGAACATCCTGATTCTAGAAAACTTGTTTGAAATTTTGAAAAACATTTTTATGAAGTGATACTCAAGGATAGGTTTAACGAATTATATAACTATATTATGTAATGTATATTACGCAAGGGATAATTGATTTAACATCTGATTGGCTTGTAGACTTCCTCCGAAATTACAAAAACGATATACGAACCTTTTGAGTATTTTGTTTTAGCTAAAGAAAAAAATATAATAAACAATGAATTGAATATAGACTGTTCATAAAAAAAAAAAAATTAAATACTGATAAAGATCATGAACGAACTTCAAGGTCATACATTTATCTCAAACAGCCCATGAACCTTGGCTACGCTCTGATTGGCAAAGCAAGGCACTATCGGGCGACTTCGATAGACATTGAATTGGGCAACGCAAAAAATCAAACATAATCAATATTTCTGGATGTCCTACTTAAATATTTGAAGTTCGATTGGGACATCCAGCTAAATTCTTATTGTTTGATATTCTTCATCGCCTGATTCAGCGTTAATCGTCGCTGTCTTATGCTTTAACGATATAAATATCCTTCGGGTTTCCGTCAATAAGGTGAGATTTGGAAGTGTATCTCTAATGAGGATAATGTAACGTGAAAGTAAGTTGCGGCAGGCCATCGGAAATCTCAATTAATTGATTAATTAATTAAGAGTGAAGGAGTAGTGTACGATTAACCACTTACGGCTCATCGCTCTTATCATCAACGAAAAAACTGTTCTGTGAAACAATATTTTTTTCTTGGATTGTCCTTTAACATATGAATTGCGTGATCTAAAGCAAGTTTTCGTTCTTGAGTGGGTTGAAGTGTTTTTTGTTCAATTATTGCTAATAGATACTTCATAGCTTATGAAATATTTATGACATCCCAATCAGAAACATTCTTTTTTTTTTGTTTAATCCAAACTTCTCATTCACACTTTTCTATTAATGGTATCGAAAACCTTGAATGGCGTGAGGAGAAGCAGTTTGAACCGGCACAAAGTGAACCGAAACCGCAAATCGTTCTCTTTCGCTATTCTGTTCAATAACAACAAAGAACTGACCCGCGAAATGAACCTGGACCTTCCCACTATGGTTAGAACAGATCTAGCTGTACTTCTAAAAGAAACCCTCCTACGCTGGAAATAACCAGGTAGGTGATAAAGAGGAAAAAAAAACTGGTGCACTCAACACAAAACATTCACTTACCGCTCTACTTTGAACAGAAATTAATTTTTGCAATGTTGGGCTATTATAAAATTTTAAAAGTGCATTTTTAACTAACAAATCATTAACTATAACAAAAACGCTATTAATTATAGCAACGGTAGGAAATGAAAACTTGCTCGGGCTCATTGTCATTGTCAATCATGAAGAGAATCCTAGGGGTGGTGGATGTGGGAATGTTCGATGGAAATTCCTCCTAACAAAGTCCGAAGGACTCGCTGACCAACAATAAGAGAGGCCCTCCAGACTTGCTAGAGGGAGGAGACCTCCAGACTTGAGGAGGGTGTAATGTAGGATTGAACGCCCTACCCACATATCTTTAGTTCACCATACATCACAAATAGTCATGGATCTCCCTAAGGGGAAATGCTCATTATCCAGAGGTAAACTAGTCTCCCGTTGGGAGGTCTCCGGGTGAGGACTGCATTAGGATATTCATGGCGCAAGTTGAGAAATAGGGATTTAGATATTGGCACGTGGAACGTAAGGAGTTTGAATACAGAAGGTGTGTTAAAATCGCTCGCAAATGAGGTTGATGCATACGATTTGGATTTCGTGGCTCTGCAAGGGATCTGACCAGGGGAGGGCTCGATAAGTGAAGAAAAGTACACTATTTAGTACGGAGGAAGCGGGAAGTTTGTTAGGCAAGGATAGGTATCTGGATTGGGCCAAATCGGAAACATATGGAACATTAAGGTCGCTATGGATGATTTTATTTGTGACAAAGTAAGGAGCATGGAGGATTTTACGAAGGATTTTGGATTGGAGGAGTCTTTTCTATTGATTGAAAACTTAGAGCGTTTGTCTAGTTAGGTGATGACTGTGTCAGGATGGCTTGAGATGTCAGCTGTGTAAAAGATAGGAGCCAGGATACTATCTCGAGTAACACTAGCAGATTGGGAAAAAAGGGATGAATACGAGTTGTGATTTACTTTAAAGCATCTATCAGTAACGTAGGAACAGATAATGAGAAAACATGTAGGTGGTAGTAATTTACGGAGTCTATACATCAGTCTCGTGTGCCAGATTCTATCAAACGCCTGTTAAATTCCAGAAAGACTCCCGCGCAGTACATTCCGCTCTCCAATGCAGAGGAGACTAAGTCTACCACACGATGACATTGTCGAATAGTGGAGTGGGATGTGCGGAATCCAAATTGGTGATATGAGATTATGTGGTTAGAATCTAGGATGGGATACAGGCGTTTTAAGATGAGTTTTTCCAGGATTTTGCCCATGATGGATAACAAAGAGATAAGACGGTAAGAGTATGGGTATTTTGGTGGCTTTTTAGGTTTGTGTATCATTTTCACAATAGGCAGTTTCCAAGGGTCAGGAAAGTATGTGGATCGGAGTACAGCAATATATATATATATATATATATATATATATATATATATATATATATATTTCTATTCAGTATATATATATATATATATATATTTCTATTCAGTATATATATATATATATATATATATTTCTATTCAGTATATATATATATATATATATATATATTTCTATTCAACTGATAGAAAAAATTATCACAACTCAACGGGAAAAATTCGGAATACCGAACATCTGTGACGCGTTATCGCTTAAAACATGCTCATTTTTCAACTTTGTCCAATCTTCCTGTACAAGGTGTCATTCCATTCAACTTTCCGAGCCTAACAAATGTTGTAGTGTACATCTTTAGGATTAACCAAAGGGATTAGCCGGAAATTAGGAAAAAAATACTCCCAAAAACTTCACCCCGACCGCCACAATATTCAGATCAAGTTCTAACTTTACACGGATGTAGGTGACTTAATGTATAATGTTATTTTGCCAGCGATAAACTCAGCAGAGTTTAAAGAAGTGGAGAGAATCCAACTCTTTTTGATTAATTAATCGACTCCACAATCTCCTCGCTTCATCATAAATGAATATGAAACACTTAACAAATTTTAATGTATGGGTGGTGGACGGTTTAGTTGTGTGGTACCTAAACAAATAGTCGAATAACAAAGTTTTTGTTATGAGTATTGCGACACCTTGACTCCAGTAAGCCCCGCCATAAAAAAATTCAAAACAATTCCTCTCCCCCCTACCGATCCAATTTTATGAAATTGAATTTGGACCCTCCTTCCTTAATATAAAATCCATCTCAAAAAAAGATTCTCAAATTTTAACTACACATCCGTCGTTGACAGGTACATCAGTTAGTATTCTATATACTATACATATAATAATAATAATAATATATATATATATATATATATATATATATATATATATATATATATATATATATATTTATTTATTTATTTCGTGATAGCCATATTATAATAAAGGATAGCTTTCTTAAATAATCATTTTAAATACCCACGTTTTTAATTAATGAATATATATTGTAGTTACGACGATCTCTTGTTTGAAATAAAGATACCAGAATTTAGTTCGATAAGTTGATCATTAGTAATTTTTTCACAGACAGTTGGACATACTATTGTTAAAAATACGTATATCCGTTGTCAGGATTTCTGTTACAACCATTACAAAATTATATTGTAAACAAATGACTTCCAATAAAAAATAAAATAAAAAACTGAGGAAATAGATACCCACTCACTCTCTCACTGATACTCTTTTCCATTAGTTTAAAAGCACTTAAGCCTGTTTGCTGTCACCCACAGTAGCAATCTTCTCATTTATCAGCAGTCTCTCCAAACAAACTTTTCTTGAATCAAGTTGAACTTTTGCCTAGAACACTTATTGGAGGATAATTATTGTTTCATATATATATATATATATATATATATATATATATATTTACACTAATATAATATTGTCTTATTTCGAGAATTTGATTACCTATGCGACTTGAAAAAATATTTTTGTTTTAGATAGACTGTTGATCGAGAAAGTGCCCTTATAACTTCGAGCAAGGACCCATAAAAAGGTAGCAATAACCATAAACGTTAATCAATCTGTAAAACTGTATGCAGTGACGTATTTATTCAGTCTCGTAAATACAAAAGAAAAAAAAAAAAAAGTTGTGCGGTGCGCATTAATAACAATCGACTTAATGAGAAGACTGACAACTATGTGGCCTTACATACTCATGTATGTATCTTGTTTTGTAAAAAGGGCGATCTGCTATAAGGAAAAACAAATACACTGTTTTCATACTTTTTACATATCGGAGCTATTGATTTCATGAAGACAAAAATCTCGAAATACAAAAGTTCTTTTTACATGAATGTTACAGATTCGCCGTTTTCATTATTTTTACATATTGGAACTATTGACCTTTTGAATATAAAAATACACTTCTTTTTATCGTCAGCCCTCTGTAAAAAGAAGTGTATTTTTATATTCAAAAGGTCAATAGTTCCAATATGTAAAAATAATGAAAACGGCGAATCTGTAACATTCATGTAAAAAGAACTTTTGTATTTCGAGATTTTTATCTTCATGAAATCAATAGCTCCGATATGTAAAAAGTATGAAAACAGTGTATTTGTTTTTCCTTATAGCAGATCGCCCTTTTTACAAAACAAGATACATACATGAGTATGTAAGGCCACATAGTTGTAGTTGTCAGTCTTCTCATTAAGTCGATTGTTATTAATGCGCACCGCACAACTTTTTTTTTTTTTCTTTTGTATTTACGAGACTGAATGAATACGTCACTGCATACAGTTTTACAGATTGATTAACGTTTATGGTTATTGCTACCTTTTTATGAGTCCTTGCTCGAAGTTATAAGGGCACATTCTCGATCAACAGTCTATCTAAAACAAAAATATTTTTTCAAGTCGCATAGATAATCAAATTCACGAAATAAGACATTATTATATTAGTGTCCAACTGTCTGTGAAAAAATTACTAATGATCAACTTATCGAACTAAATTCTGGTATCTTTATTTCAAACAAGAGATCGTCGTAACTACAATATATATTCATTAATTAAAAACGTGGGTATTTAAAATGATTATTTAAGAAAGCTATCCTTTATTATAATATGGCTATCACGAAATAAATAAATAAATATATATATATATATATATATATATATATATATATATATATTATATATATATATATATATATATATATATATATATATATATATATATATATATATTATTATTATTATTATATGTGTACTATATAGAATACTAACTGATGTACCCGTCGTTGACGGGTGTGTAGTTAAAATTTGAGAAAAGATTCTCAAAAAAAGATTCTCAAATTTTAACTCCAAATTCAATCCGGGTCCAAATTCAATTTCATAAAATTGGATCGGTAGGGGGGAGGGGAGTTGTTTTGAATTTTTTCATGGCTGGGCTTATTGAAGTCAAGGTGTCGCAATACTCATAACAAAAACTTTGTTATTCGACTATTTGTTTAGGTACCACACAACTAAACCGTCCACCACCCATACATTAACATTTGTTAAGTGTTTCATATTCATTTATGATGAAGCGAAGAGATTGTGGAGTCGATTAATTAATCAAAAAGAGTTGGATTCTCTCCACTTCTTTAAACTCTGCTGAGTTTATCGCTGGCAAAATAACACTATACATCCGCCTAAAGTTAGAACTTGATCTGAATATTGTGGCGGTCGGGGTGAAGTTTTTGGGAGTATTTTTTTCCTAATTTCCGGCTAATCCCTTTGGTTAATCCTAAAAATGTACACGACAACATTTGTTAGGCTCGGAAAGTTGAATGGAATGACACCTTGTACAGGAAGATTGAACAAAGTTGAAAAATGAGCATGTTTTAAGCGATAACGCGTCACAGATGTTCGGTATTCCGAATTTTTCCCGTTGAGTTGTGATAATTTTTTCTATCAGTTGAATAGTTCAACTATTAAATGTTGCTCGCGGTACAGTAGGTTAGTTGCGAAATAAGTAACTGCCTGAACGGGATCTCTAGATAAATTACTCAATAATTCATAACTTTGGTTCTAATCAATATTTTGTTTTTATTTAAAGCTTATATTTTCAGTCAAGCCAACCTAAACATATTGTAAAAATTTCAAAAGTCTGCCATTAGTCATTGCCGAGCTAACCCCTGACAAAATTTCGTTGGAAAATGCTGACATCCAGCCAGATAAAATATTTTTAAAAAGTGGATTTGGTGTTTGTAATGTATAAAACGGAAATATATCATGAAACGGGTTGATTCTATTCAATGTACAGACAAAACCTTTCTTTTATTTATATAGATGTTCTTTAACCTATAAAAATATGTTTATTATTAACATTTATTATCAACATTAACCGAGATCTCTAGACAAATTATTCAAGAATTCATAACTTTGGTTCTACTCAATATTTTGTTTTCATTTAAAGCCAATGTTTTAAGTCAAACAAACCTTAATATAATGTCAAAATTTCAAAAGTCTTTAATAAGCAATGCGAACATGCAGACAGACAAAACTTTTTTTAAAAGTGGATTTGGTGTCTGCAATGTACGAAACGGAAAGATATCATAAAACGGGTTGATTCTATTCAATGTACAAGCAAAATCTTTATTTTATTTATATAGATAATACCATGATATAACAGCAAGTCTGCATTTACTTAATGAAATAAAAATTAAAAAGATACTTGTTATCATTTCATACTTTTCTACTCACAAAAAAAGGGTAAAATATTATTGTTAAATAATTATTCTAGACCAGGGATCTCCAAAATACGGGCCTTGAAAGTTTCTCTCAGCAGATGATGAAACGATTTACAGAATAGGAATCATCCAAACACAAGGTTACAACAGCTCTTGTTAACTGCCGTTACTTAGATTTCGTGTAATTAAATAATATTTATTCTGATATTGTAAAAAAAACGTCTTATTTGTGATCGTGTTTATTTGTATTGAAGTTCATCCAACTCATCCTGGTCTCGATTTTCACATTTAATATGAAAGTTGTGTGAACTTCACAAATATTTTTATATTCCAGCTTGGTTAGTTTTTTTCCGAAAAAAATGTATTGGTCTCGTTAACTCCGAACAAAAAAAAGTTGAATTTTTCCTATGGATTTTTTGTTCCATCCATTTTACGAGTGAAAACATGCCCATTAAGTATGTATCACTACTGTTAAAGGTCGTATGTAGAAGTTTTAAATTTCTACTCTATTTTTGACATTAAGTAGTCTGCAATTGATATAAGTAGTCTACTACTGTGGAAAATTGCAGAGGGCATTAAAATATAAAATTATACTTATAAATCATAAAGAAATAATTAGTTTTTATGCTATAGTGTAATACTCCCAATTTTTAAATACGACATTTTGCACTAACAGTAGCGAATTGCATATTCAGTATGCACTGGAATTATTTGTTTCTAAACCACAAAAAATCAAATATAAAATCTGGAAATCTTTCGTATTTTAGTATTTAGTGATAAAGAAAACTCGTGAATATCAAGCCCATATATGTTGAGGGATTGCTGAATTTCCGAAAACGGCTTCTTTCAGATATTTTATTCTCATACGAAAAATTTTAGACCTTGTAATATAGATATTTTTTATTAAATGAAAATGGTGAGGAAGTGTTAGAGTTCTGGAAATTTCGTGATGAAGAAAAAGAAACACAAAGGCAGACAGACAGAAAGACAGAACAATGGCTAAAAATGTATTTTTCGGACTCGGGTTTCTGAAGCGTATAGATCCGTCGAAAACCGCATGTCAGAAATTTGACAGGAACACAATACTTTCCTAGTATAGCTAGGAAAGCAATAAATTAAAACATGTGTAGAAAACAGAATAAGCTGTATCATCGTTAATACTGGTTCGATACCGATGATTTTTTTTTTTTTTTTTTGTTGATAGCTTACTTACCTTTCAAAAGTTTTATTATAAATTTACCGTATGATATACACTTAGCGAGTTAGGCCCCAAAACATTTTTCTTTTATTTACAACTTTTTTTTCTGAATTTTCTCGAGAATTTAGTCTATATAAGAAAATTGAAAAGACAATTATTAGAACATTGTAGTTAAATTTCATCTAAATCGTTTGAGCCGTTTTCATTTATTACTTTGTTCAAACAGGTTTTTCATTTATTACGCGTAAGCTGTTGCGCATGGAGCACCGAATTTCTGTCACAGGCATCAGTGCCTCTATGTCAATAATCCTGGTCTTCCAGGTTGGAGGTTATTAGGCACAGGATTCTTAGTAAGAAAAAATATAGGACATACAATTATAATGCACTGATAAATGAAAGATTCTGCACTCTCAGAATCAGGAGAAAGTCCTTCAATATAAGCCTGGTTAACGTTCATGCACCGACAGAGGATAAAGATGAGGAACAGAAGGAGGCTCTCTACGCTGCGCTGGAGTTCACAGTTAGCAGTTTACCAAGACGTGATGTCAAAGTAGTATTGGGGGACTTTAATGCAAAAATCGGAAGGGAAAAAATGTTTCGCCCTACTATCCGCCCACATAGCTTGCACGTGGGGATTAATGAAAATGGATTTAAAGCAATTGATTTTGCTACCTCTGCGGGGTTCAGTATTGTAAGTACATATTTCGACCATAAAAGCACTCATAAGGAAACATGGGTTTCCCCTAATGGGTTAACTAAGAACGTCATGATTGAAAAAAGGAATGTTACAGATGTGACAGATGTTCGAAGCTTCAGAGGTGCTGACTGTCCATCAGACCTCTACATGGTCGTAATACAATACCGACAAAGGGTTGCCAACCAACCAAAGGGACAGACAGCAAAAACCAAGAAGTATTGCTTGGAGAAACTGAAAGACCTTGAAGAGAAAAAGAGGTATGAAAAAAGAGTGGTTGTAAAACTACAAGAAGCTATAGACGAAAACGAAGATGTGGAAGCTAGATAGAGCAAGATGAAGAAAGTGGTAACAGAGACAGCTAATGAAACCCTATAGGAAGTTCTTCGGTATCCTTAAAGAAAAAAAGGGAGAATTCAAGCCAAGGATGGGCTTTATAAAAAATGATAATGGCGAGCTGCTGGGAGACCCGCTAGATGTTGTTAATAGGTGGTCTCAATATTTCAAGAAGCTCCTAAATCCAGAAATGTCTGAATAACTCGTTTTAAGCCCACCTAGGTACATCGGATCGGCACATATAATTACAGATATTATAGAACCTCCAGAGAAGGAAGAAGTTGCACAAGTTCTTGCATCTCTAAAAAATTAAAAGGTCCCTGGAAAAGATGAGATTTCTGCAGAGTTGTGGAAGCATGGAAGAGAAGCATTGGTCGATTAAATGTACCATCTGATTTTTGACATCTGGATGTCAGAAGAGGTGCCAAAAGACTGGTCCACTGCATTGATATGCCATGTTTATAAGAAGTGAGACATGATGGACTGTGAAAACTACAGAGGCATAGCGTTGCTAAACACAGCATACAAAGTTTTCTCAATTCTGTTGATGAGCTGAATTCTGCAGTACTCTGAAAGAGAGGTCGGGGAATACCAGAGTGGATTCAGAAGGGATAAATCGACTATAGACCACATTTCAAGCATAAGGATCATGCTGGCGAAATGCTATGAATATAATATTGATCTTCCCCACCTCTTCATCAATCATAAAGGAAGGCTGCCACAGGGAAGAGCAAGAAACAGGTGGGAAGAAGAAATCAAATAAGCCTTTGACAGGAGGGGAACAGAATGGAGGAGAAGAAGGCTGGGCATAAAGATTCTTGGGTGAGGGTCTATAAGAAGGAACCTTACACTGCTCAGCGGTAAAAAGAGGACTGGATTAAGTAAGTATGTACTATATATTACACACATAGGTAAGTGAAAGTAAAAATCGTACTTGTATAATGTACTCGAGGGAATCGTTCAGCATTTCATCCCCTCTGTAATGGGTTGTTATTTATAATTTATATTTCATATTATTAATCTCTCCTTGTTGATGTTTTCATTTCTATCCTGTGGTCTAAAGCACATATCTTAGTTGTTGTGATTTAATTAGTACAGATATAATACGATTATGTTATATTAATTATCTGTATATATTAAAATTATATTATATTACATTTCTGAATATTATAGAACTTGAGAAATTTATTTAATTTTTGATTTTTTTATTATATTCAATTTCTTTTTAGAACTAATTATTAAAAAAAATAAACATGATTAAAAATAGAATTGTACGATACATGAGCTGGCTGACAAATTATTCTAATAAATACAAAACAGAATATACTGATGAGGAGCAGGTTTCAAGATGATAATTACATCTTAGAAACACTCAAGTCTCAAGGAAAAACTTATTGCAAATGTTGAACTACTTTGACGTAAAATAGTTAATTTTGATTACGTAAGAACTACTATGATAATATATAATTAATATGTTGGTTAGAAAAGAATCATATATTTTAGTTAATATATTGTTACGCTTTATTGAAGTCGTTGAAGGTCATGAGAAGGAGGTGGGGATACATTTTATATTCCTTTCAGAACATCACTACATCCCGGCAACTCCAGCGGCCCTCCTTTAATCAAATAAACTGTAATCTGGAATTAAGTGTTTTGTTTTTCTTTTGCACAAAACCATCATGAAAGTTAATGTGAATTTCACAGATATACAAGCGGTTTTTCAGTTTTTATTCATGAGTTTTGCGTACCTCTAACACCACTCCAAAGACAGTTAGAGGATGAAAAATTTCAATGTTGGAGTTAGGTTTTATAAGTTTGTGTTGAAGTGCCTTATGGAGGTCTCAACATTTTTCTTCCATTCCGTCATAGTTTTCACCGTTTCCCCTTTTTTTTTATTTTATTTTTTTTTCCAGACCACTGCAGTTCCTCTACAAATATTAGAGTTATTTTATATCATGACTTACAGAAAGAAGTTTGATTTATTTTATTGGGATAGATGAATAAAATGTTCCTTATTTTCAATTTTTTGTAATTGTTTACTTTAGATTATCTAAATATGTAAGGGAAAATATTTTGTAAGGGAAAATATTGCCATCGTAAAAATTTTCAAGAATCTGAGTTTTCAACAGAATTTATGAATAAAATCTTTCTTATTTTCCGTTTATTGTAATTTTTTTTTCAACGTTTCGAGATCTTGACATCAGAACCTTAATAAGCATTCTTTAATGTTATCAGAAGATCCTTATTATTCGTTTCCATATACTGCACATTCATTCAACTTTGTCATTATAATTTACAATTGACTTCCAGTCTAAATATTGGGCAAGGAGTAAACCAAAAACTTTTATGTGTATTCCACTGTCATAACAGGACTCTAATTGTAGATGATTATAAAGTACTTCTTTTGTTTTACTGCCTTCCTAAATCGCTGAGATATTAGCTAATAAATCTTAAGAATTCACATTAAGCTTTTATTTGGCTACGATAGAAAAAAAAAAAAAAGATACCTATTAATGTTGAGTTCCGAAGTTCATCTTGAGATGACCTTTTATTTTTGGTCCTTAGAAAGAAGAGGGGTTCATGAAAATATAGAAGCACAATATCGGACAGGCCAAAGGAATAAGAAATGGGAAATTATGATCATAATTTTGAAATTTAACTTTGATTTTTTAATTTTAATAATAGAAAATCATTGATATCGTAGCATATGACATATATTAAGTCAGAAAAATTGGTCTAACCAAAAAATGTTGACGTCAGCACTATCTGGATGTTGGACACTAATTACCCGATGTCGTGAGAATCATCAACTTATCAATCTATTATAACTTAATAACATTTGTCCCTTTTGAATTTATTTATACATCAATTCGTCGTCGTTTGTTTAATGAATCTGTAGTAAATTATTCAGGACTTACTAAAGATGATTTTTGATAACTTCTCATAATTTCAAAGTATCTTGAATCATGAAATTTTTTTTTTGGAATTATAGGATAATACAGTATAAGAGATATTTCATGATTTTAAAAGTCTAAAAACAAAACAAAAAAACAAAGAGCAAAGATATACGTAAGAGGTTTTTCAAAACCAGCGATGATATATTTATATCAAGATTGAATCATATCCCCTTAATATTCCAGCATTATGTACCTATTTTCTAGTTCTATAATTCATGTCATAATAGAACTGTTAAGATAATCCACTAATTAAAGAAAGTATGTTGCGCGCAACATACAATTTTCACTCACCACTTTAATCTGAATAGATATTATTTTCTGGCAATATTGGGCTATTATAAAATTTTTGAACTGCATTTTTGATGGAGCTACGGTTAACAAATCATTAAGACCACTTAAATAACAAAAATCCTATTAATGATATCAACGATAGTAAAAACCATATTACTCTACCTGTTCTGTAGAGCACACAACTCCAGTCTCTGTGCTGTATATATATATACCTAGAGAGATTTGAAAGTATATCTCAATATTCAACCTATAAATCATTTTGGACTGTACAACTATTAGTTATTAAACTGTTATTTTCCATATGCATTTTCCATTGTAAAAATTAATAAAATTACGAGATTTTCATTGCTTTTCATTGATGAGTCAAAAGTTGTCAAACTAATATTAAATAGATATTGTTGCGAAATCACAAAGAGGAAAAATCATCAAATTATTCACTAATTTAATATTCTAAAACGTTACATAACGATTTTCGGAGTAAACGGAGGTTGATACCTAATTATTCAAATATAATATCAGATCTAGAATTACTAAACTACAGGTAATGTAATTCTGGTATTTAAAAATGTATTTAAGGTTATAAACATATTAGACCGTGGTACAGACCCCCTTTTATCAAATTATTAACATCCGGTTGAATCTTCGTAAATAGCTATATCTAAACGTAACCTACAAATATTTTCTTTACAAAAAATCTCGGTATTAGGGCTATTTCTTTTTCACTTGGATCGTATGATAATTTGATCACGAAATCGAAAAAAAAGGTGACCTACAAAAATATTGGGATGTTTGGCCGTTATAATTGTTATTTTGAGGTGTAGGTCATACCAAACGGCTCAATATCTTTTTAAATTGATCTCAATTCCATGAATATTTTTCTAGAAAAATCAACAAATCGTTAGATTTTTCAGCCGCTGAAAGAGATATTGTCTTTACCTCAGGCAGAACGGTTGGAGATTCAATATGGTAAACAGGCCAGTCAGAAGGAGGTAACGAAATTAAGGCTGGACCGTTCCAATGAAGTTCATGTGAGGTGGTGTGAGGCCTCTCGATAAACAATCAGCTGGGTTCTGTTTAGTAGGAATGTAGTGCTTGCAACTGGATTCTGATGCTTCCAAAATCTGCACTACGCTATTGGCAACATAAATTTTAAGTTCATGTGGCGGTGCCTGTAACCAATAGAGTACGTAACGAGAATCCGAAAAACAATACACTTCCTCAATTTTAACGCAATTAGTCTAGAGACAAGAATGGTAGCGTTTAATTCCAAACGAGGCACTGATTGAACCTTAAGTGGAGCCACCTTACTCTTTGCCCTTAGCACTAGCGGATCCAGGATTTAATTTTTTTTTGGGGGGGGTGCTTCAGCCCGAAAACGGTTTTTTTTTCATAAAAATAACGATAATTGCTTTGGAAAAGATGAAAGAAACTGACTACCTGTAAGAAATTGTGTTTAAGTGATTCCTAAAGCCCCTTTAAATGTAATTACTCAAACAATAATACTTTAAGAGATACTTTTTTTATTTTTTTTTCGATAAAACATGGCTATATTTTACCATTTTGGGGAGGCTTCAGCCCGAAAGCCTCCCCCCCCCGTAAATCCGCCCGTGGCCCTTAGCAAATGAATTTTGGTAGCTTCTCCAGGGCACCCAATTCTCAGGTAGATCATACACCCGTAACCCCTCTCGGAAGCGTCTGAAAAGGCGATTAGTTGCACGGATGATGCATTCTGGCTGACACTACACCGAGGCAGGAAAAAATTGTTTAAGCTTGGAAATTAGTCAAGGAAAATCTTCCACAATGAAGACACACTAAAGGGCAACTCATCATCCCAATCAACCTTAAGCAGCCACAAACGTTGAAATAGGCATTTAACCGAAAAAAAAATAAGGGACAACAATTTTGACAATGAGGGATAGAATATCTCGCTTTTTAAATACAGGTTCACTTTCTTGTATTGAATACCTGGAATGATCGTGTTTAGGATCCCAAAAGTAAAGCAACTAAAATGTTCTATAAGTTCCGCAATATCAGTCTGGAGCTGCGGATCGGTCAAAAGCAAATCATTAAATGTATTGGAGTAGTAGATAGAAAATGTCAAACTCGATGCCTGTTTCATTTTACGTTTGTCAATCCCTAAATGTCCTCCAAATTTGAGCCAAATCGAACTTGCGGTTTTAGAGATATAGACGTATCAAGGAAATACGTTTGCGCACATATAAAAGACAGCAACTGACGGAATTCAATAAAATTGATCCTACATAATTTTTTCTCAAATACCTACATTTTATCCAATTTTGAGCCAAAACAAACGAACCATTTCTGAAATATTGGCATATCTACAAAAATGCGTTTGCGCGTGCGAAGGGGGAGTGCTGGTGAGAATTAAATAAAATTGGTATGGGACTATCTAGACACCAACCCACACAATTACTGAAAATGTCATGAAAATTGGATGAACGGCAGAAGGTGATATGCCCGTTACATCGATTTGACTACAGACAGACAGACACCTAACCAGATTTGATCCTTGATGTCTGAAACGTAAAACGCGAGTGGAAATTTTCGATTCTGAGCACAATTTTTTTTTAACCTCTCGCCTTTAACCTCGGTAATGAGGAAGCAAAAACACTGTTTCACCACAAAACCACTTCACATAAATTATTTTTGACATTCTTTTTTTTTATTAATAAAAAGAATATTAAGGCTATTATGTTTTTCATAATAAAACCTCCTAGATGTTGGAAAACCAATAAAAAAAGCTTTTCAACTATTTTATTTAGTCATTTTGGCTGAAAAAAACGAGTACTTTTAGCTGAAAGAATATAAAATCACATATTTTTCTACATACCTTGAGGTGGACCTCAAGTTTTTCCAAATAAACCTCAATTTAATTAATATGGAGTTCTACGATTATTGAATGAGGAAGTTTTCTTAAGTGGGATATCTGTAGTAAAGTTGGAAGATGATAATAAACTATGGAGAATAATTTATGATTTCATTAAGAACTAAATTTAGCTAAGTTTAGCCACTCAAATGTTCTCCATAAATGGTTTGCACAATTACAAAGGCTATTTTCTTTAAAAGTAAATTTTGTCCAGTTTTATAATGAAGCAATCGTTCATTATTTAATCTAAATAGATTTTTAATTATAGGTTTCCAACTCTGATCCCAACATAGCATCCTTAAATCTCCAAAACCACCTCACCTTGATTGAGCACTGGTGTAATAACTGGCGCATTAAAGTTAATGAATCTAAATGCCAACATATTACCTTTACACTCCGACGCAGTTCCTGTCCACCAGTACACTTTAATTCCATCCAGCTTCCTTACTCAGACACAGTCCGGTATCTTGGCTTTCATTTAGACCGAAGACTAACGTGGAACCCACATACTAGACTCAAAAGACAAGAACTCAACCGACGATACGGCCAGCTATACAGACTACTAAACAGAAAATCCAAACTTTCTATTGAAAACAAATTACTTATCTACAAGACAATACTGAAACCTATATGGACATACGGACTTGAACTGTGGGGGACAGCAAAAGCTTCTAACATCAAACGTATTCAATCCTTTCAATCTAAAGTCCTTCGAACAATAGTTGATGCTCCGTTCTATGTAAATAACAAAATCCTACACCATGACCTTAATATCCCATTTGTCCTAGACCTTATTCCAGAAAAATTCTCCAAATTTCATCAGAACCTTACCTATCATCCAAATCCCCTTGCACAATCTCTATCCAGCACCACCCATCCTTACAATCCTCCTCGAAGGTTGAAGCGGCAGTGGCCCAGAGACCTTTTGTAAATAAGCATCTATTGGAGTTTTGGCAATGGCCAGATCCTCCACTCAAGCCCGAGTGTGTATGATTAGGTTAGTTCTTTTGTTTATATACATTTATTTTATTTTATTGTATTTATTTTTATTTTATTTTATTGTATTTATTATTATTAAGTTTCTGTATTATTTTTTTTATTTTTTTTATTGTAAATAGAGTGTGAGTGTGCTTTCTCTGATCACTATTATAAATGTCCTTGATGTGACAGAATGTAATATTTCTAAATAAATAAATATATATAGCTGTAATTATAGGTTTCTATTCAACAAAAAACATGGCTTACTTAAAAAAACACAAAACTTTGCAGCACTTGAGATCTGCTATCATTTATAAAAATTTCCCTCTACTTACGGCAAATCCTGTATAAAGAAAATGTTTTTTGGATTTTATCTAACTCGCTGGTATAATTTCTTAATTTCTCGTTTCTTGGTATAGTTTAACGCTTGATAATGTACCTAAATGTACAGCCTCTTTTTTTGTTTTAGTTTCAAATGTTTTCTTACTGTCAAATCTAATTGAGAAAATAAAACAGTTTGGAAATATTTTTTTTTTTTATCTTTTAATATAATTTGTTTTTATATTTTGAGGTAACCTCAATTTTCATTTACGTTCAAAATTGATAAGATTATTGAATCTAATCTCTGACAATCCGTTATATAACTGCTGACGAATATTACGTAACTGTAAAACTTCTCGTCTAGACTTAAATTAAAAAAAAAAAATCAGCTTTGATTTTATAATTTTGCCTCTTGGTAAGTTTTTGTTCTTGATCTCTTCTTTATTAATTAATAGTATATTAAAACTCAATTGAGTATGACGAAAACATGCGTGAATCATTTTTTTTTTAATTTAAGAATTAATTTATTACATACACACGCACTCAAACACACACATACACACACACACACACACACACACACACACACACACATACACACACACACATATATATATTTTTTTTTTTGTTCAATCACATGTATACTAAACAAATAATATCTGTAGTTTTCCTTTTAAAGGGATGAAAAATGTATAAAAAAAAAGAAATTATCTTTATGGTAGACCCATGAAGTTTAGAATACCAAATGTAGTAAGTCAGTAGTTCAAAGCTGATATTTTTCATAAATTTTAGTTAGTTAATTTTCTTCAAGGAAAAAGCTTCCAAATTCTCTTCAAGATATTCAAAATTGAGTTGCAGAAGTCCTCCGTTGTAAATCCAAAGAGAACTTTTATGAAGAAATTCGAACAAGAAAGAAATAACAGCAATAATTAAGCTGACAACAAATCATAGAATACTAAGGTTCATAGTTTGAATAATAAATAAATTTAATTTTAAACTAAGAAGAAAAACAGTTCTTGTCTATTACATTTCCTTCAAACTTCAAAACACTAATTTATTTGTAGCAGTTTGTTGTTTTTATTAAGCTTAGAAAAGTAAAAAAAAAAAAAAAAACACGTGCTACTACAATCCATGAAGGTCTCGGATTCAGTACTATCAAGAGAACGCAATGTTTCTCAGTCAACGATTGTGCAAGGAGTTGATTTGACTGAGATCACACTCAACCGACAGGTTTTTCCCCTTAATTAATTATTTAATTAAGGGTGCCCATTTTAAGAAGCTGGGTGTGCCCTAGGAGGGTCTCTAGATCCCAAAGTCCCCCCACGGTTAATGAGATGAGCCGGGATTCGAATCTGGGACCTTGAACTTTGGAAGATCAGTGTTAGTTTAGAAAAGTAAGCCAACCATAAAAGGTTAATTAAATTTTGTGTTTTTCAATATTGAATCGTGAGCCACCTCGTCAAAAATATAATTAACTTAAATAAAAAATCTGGTGCTCGCAACACACAACTTTCACTTACGGCTCAACTTTGAATAGGAATGATTTTATGGCAATGTTGTACTATTATAAAATTTTTGAATTGCATTTTTAAGTGAGCTAAAACTAAAAGATTGCCGCTAACAAATCATAAATACTATTAAAATGACAAAAGACCTATTTATTATATCACCGGTTGATTATGAATTGTACGATTCATTGATTATGGATTGCACGATCCGTTTATTATGGATCGAAATGACCAAGTCCTGAAAAATGGTCTGTGAGTCTGTGTATGTGTATGTTAGCTGTCTAGCTCAAAAACGAAAAGTCGTACAAAACTGATATTACGTATTTAAGATAGGTATATGCCTTAGATGTGACAGCAACTTTTCCCTTGATATCGGCTAACCGGAAGTGCCACTTTATATCAACGCTGATACACATGTTTATAATCTTCTCAAAAACGGCTCAAACGATTTTGATTAAACTCCGTGTATCATTGTATAATGAAGTGGTCTTTAATATCAATCAGGTCTTACCCCATTGATGTCACTTTACAGGGCTTAAATGCTCAATGTTCATATACCTCTCCCTCTAAAGTATGCCTCAAATCAAATAACTAACTCTCTCGTTATTAAAAGTTACGAAAAAATGCTAAATATAAATTGTATAGTGGTAAAGTATTTATCAGATAAACTAAATTTTGAATGTGTGTTGAGATTTTCAGCAGAAACGTTTATCGTTGATAATCTGAAATCATTGAGTGACGGACTAGAACTGTGTAGCTAAATTTTCTAACATCAAACGCATTCAATTCTTTCAGTCTAAAATCCTCCGTACAATAGTCGATGCTCCCTTCTATGTAACCAATAAAATCCTGCATAATGACCTTAATATTCCATTTATTCTTGATCTTATCGCAGAAAATTTTTCCAATTTTCACCAGAACCTTACTCATCACCCTAATCCCGTTTTATAATCCCTATTAAGCACCACCCATCCCTACAATCCCCCTAGTAGGTGATCAGCATAATCGGCAGTGACCCCGAGACCTCTTGTAAATATGGATATTTTTGAGTTCTATTAATGGCCAGATTCTCCACTCAAGTCATCAGTGTCTGCGGCTGTAACTCTCTTACTCATCCTCCGCTGGTTTTAAATACCAGGGAAGTGGTGGAGGGAGTAGCGAAGGAATCTCCTAAGCCTCGCTTTTCCCTCCACGTGTGGGGAAACAAGATTGGTTTGG
The DNA here is from genome assembly GCA_928085145.1 of Nezara viridula. Lineage (NCBI taxonomy): Eukaryota > Metazoa > Arthropoda > Insecta > Hemiptera > Pentatomidae > Nezara > Nezara viridula. The sequence goes on along the minus strand of OV725077.1, from coordinate 90,830,707 downwards.
AGTTTCCCAGGCTGATTTTAGATAGTGTATATATTTACTCTTTTATCTAAGATGTTTATTTTACTTTTATTTCTATATTTGCTTACTTATGTGTATATATATATATATATATATATATATATATATATATATATATATATATATATTCTTTTTTTTTTTTTTACTCTTCTTATAACACTTTATTTTGTTCTTATTTCTATTTCCTTTTGTTATTACTTTATATATTTATGTTTCTGTATATACGGTGTGAATGTACTCTCTGAACTATATTATAAGTGTCCTTAACTGAGACAGATTGTAATATTTCTCAATAAAAAAGTTAAACTTAAATGTGTCGAGGAAACGAAAAAATATATTTCGAATTTGGGAGTAGAAAAACCGCAAAAGTTTATAGGAAATATTGGCACAAAGCAATATTACACACACGTGCTACACACCGCTCTACTTTGCATAGAAATTATTTTCTGGCAATGCTGGGCTATTATAAAATTTTTGAAGTGCGTTTTAAACGGAGCTAAAGCTTAAAGCTTACAGATAACAAGTCATTATAATTACAAATCTATTTATTATATCGACGGTAGGGAATAAAAATCTAGTCACTCCATCTGCTTTTATAAACCATACAACTTCAGTCTCTGAGCCTTTCAGTTGACAGAATAACTAACTGCTAATTCAACATTTTTGAATAATGTCATTTTAGTGATATTTTTAGTTGAAAAAGTTATCTATAATAGTATTTTTTTGAAATTGTATTGAGGTAAGTTTGAAATTGTATACATAATTTGGAACAACTTTAATTTATTATGTAGTACTTTTCCATTTCTTAATTAAAAAACGGAACAGAGTTTGTTTTAAATAGTATAAAATAAACTATTAATCCCAGATAGTTAGTAAGTTGATTCCAGAGTAGGTGATTGTAGTGTTGAAATATAGAACTGTGAACAAAGGTATAAATTTTGCCACTAGAAACATCTCTAAAATTAATAATAAAGAATGTTGAAATTGGAGTTGGTCATTCTGTCAACCGAAAGGCTCATACATTCCTACAGAGGTTTGAAAGTATATCTGAATATTTAACCTATAAATGATTATGGATCGTAGGTCTATTAGCAGTGTTGCCCTCTACAACTTTCTATATTAAATATTGTTTTTTTCTAAATTATTCCGCTTTCCAACGATATATTATACGTATAACTTCTGATTAGTATTTCCGGAGATTCATTTTAGACTTGGGTAAGAATTTTTATTTTTGTCTCCTTTATTCAATTATCAAATTCTTCCAAAAGTTATATTTAGCATTTTTTCGTAACTTTTAATAGTATGAGATGATTAATTATTTAAAATAAACCATATTAACGTTACTTTAGAGGAAGAGGTATATGACCATTGCGCATTTAAGCCCTGTGATATCAATGGGGTAAGACCTGATTGATATCAAAGACCACTTTATTATACAATGATACACGGAGTTTAATCAAATTCGTTAGAGACGTTTTTGAGAAAATTATAAAAATGTGTTTCAGCGTTGATATAAATTGGCACTTCCGGTTAGGCGATTTCAAGGGAAAAGTTGCTCTCATATCTAAGGCATATACCTATCTTAAATACGTAACATCAGTTTCATACGACTTTTCGTTTTTGAGCTAGACTGCTAACATACACATACACAGACTCACAGACCATTTTTCGGGACTTGGTCATTTCGACTCAGGGTACCTCAAAACGTGTATTTACATTGAAAACTCAGATTCAAAAATTTAAAAATAAAATACAAATACGGTAAACGAAAATTTTATTCAAACAACTGAACGAATCAAATAAGGTCCGAGTTGCAGTCGGAAAACTAGAAAGTAATAGCCCGTGGTAGGCAGATATGAAGAACGCTGATTTAGGAGAAATGATCTTTTGGAGATTATTCTTGTCTTTTCTCATTTTTGTCATGTCCCTATCACAGTTAAGTTAATAAAAATAATATTTAAGGATCGATTCAATTTCATTCAAATTTACTCTTCCAGTACTACCAACTTTGGAATTAAATTTCATTAGAAAAACGTTTTTAAAATAATCATTCCTTGTACATTAAATGTAACCAGCTATCTGGCTTGTAGTAGATATAATACTTTTTGTGAAAATAAAATACTTGAAAATTGATATTTTGTCCCCGATTTTAGCATTTCGGTCCATTGTGCGCTGTTCGGCCTAGTGCGCGGACTCGCGACTTATTTAGTCATATTTACTTTTACAAAATACCGAAGTGGAGACAGGCCATAGAAGTGAGCGCGTGTTTAAGCCGGATCGGGGTAGAGAAATCCGAAACGGAGCAAGTGAGCTCTCTTAGTTCAAATTTAACAATGAGACACACCATTAATAACCGTTACGTAACATTACTGTACGAGAGTAGGTGTAATATTAGCGCCGAGAATCAATTTTTTTTTAGAGTTGCTTGGCTGGTACCAGGGAAAGGGTATGCTAGGAAGAAAATGAAACTTGATTTCTATACGAAACGTTCACGATTTATAATTGATTGTTCGTTCGATAATTAGTAAGGTTTCGAAATTTCCTACATAATTAAAAACGTAAATTGACGGAAACGAACCATTTTTAACAAAGATACGGCAATTGTAATTTGTACCAATCTGTATAGATGTTTTAATCTGAATTTTGAATGAATTTCTTCCTCTCATAATACATTCCATTTACTTATGTTATATTATATTTGTATGCCTTCACGGAACAAAATACTATGCGAATTAGTACCTCGGGCCAACTGGTCATGGTTTAGTATTGATCATTATTAATTCAGCATCCAGCAAGGGAAAAAAATGTAATGCTTCATCTATTATATTTTTTGTACTTAGAATTTCTTTTTCGCGTGGGGAAGGAGAGGCGGTACGTGTCTAGTTCCGGCCAGATACCCCCGGAGATTCATATCAACGCTGTATAATATATAGTAGTATATCTGTAATTTCATTATATATAAATTATTGCTTCTAACATTTATATTTACTCTTATTTATTTTTTTTTTTTTTTTAGTAATATAACATTCTGTAACTTGAACAATATTTATAGTGAGGTAAGACTACATTCACACTAAATCTCAAATAAACAGAAGCAAAACGACAATTACATAATATTAAAAAAATATATACAATTAATAGAAACAAAATAATTTAAAGATAAGTAAATTAAAAAATAACACAAATATACTATATGCACTATCATATTTATTAAAATAATAATAATAAAATTAAAACACAAATAAATACAAATATATTTTTTTTTTGCAGTTTCAATTGTACAAAATAAGAACTTTTTAGAATTCGAATCTTCAATTAATATTTATTTGCACCTCTAAGGGTTTGGCAAAAATTCGGCAATGGAGCGTACTGATAATTTATTAAACACTCCCAACGTATTAAACAAAAATAAACACACTCAAATTATTTTAATTACATTAAGGAGGTAAAAGTTATTAAACTAATTCAGAAATTTATTTTATAATTCGTCCATCTGGAGCACTTGTAGGGGAACTGTCATTGGTGGGGGGAACTAGTTGAGCAAGTGGGCCTTTTGGTCGTTTTTTGCAAACTCCTTTTTTGCAAACTGGAGGTTGCCGCCCCGTTCCAGCCAGAGCCGGTGTATCAAGATTCACTCAGCTGGGCAGTCATAAGAAATGAATACTTAAAAATTCAATTCAAGATCAGACTCACAGCTTCGTGTTTGATCCAAGTATCCAAATCCAAACCTGTTGTTTGACTATCTGTCATCACGGTTTCTCATTATTCGATACTACCCCCAAAGAATTTGGTAACTCCCATGATGACATGAGGCAAATAGGCAAAATACTTATTTTTTTTACAAACCTTGTACTCCTATCTATATAAAATTAGATTTTTAACTTGAAATTATGAATCATATCTTTAACGACAGTGAAGTTGAATCAAAAATTCTTTGGCCTTTGCGAAAATAAAATATGAACAGTGTGGTGTCGAACGTTCAAGGCCAAAACCACCAATTACAAAACAAGTAATACAGCAAGGCAGTAACGTTTCGTAGATTTTTGCAACCCGGAGTAGGTGACAAATACATCACCCCTTCCAATAAGCAGCATATTACTAGTGGCGTTTATTGATGTTAGTAGTAATTTTAACATAAAATTTATTTGAGAAAAGACAAGAATAATCTCCAAAAGATCATTTCTCCTAAATCAGCGTTCTTCATATCTGCCTACCGCGGGCTATTACTTTCTAGTTTTCCAACTGCAACTCGGACCTTTGTTGATTCGTTCAGTTGTTTGAATGAAAGAATCGTTTACTGTATATTATATTATTATTTTATTTTATCTTGGGGTAGAATGCTTTTAAGTCCATTTTCTCGGCTTCCCTTACCAAAGTCTTGGCGATTTTCTCAATTTCCTCTTGTCTGATTCCAATTTACAGCAATCATCTGCAGATCCAAGGGTTTTGTGATTCATTCCGATGTATACCTGTCCATTTATGCCTGAAGTTTTTTCCACGTTCTCCAGTGGTAAGTTGACTTAAGTTCATCTTCCTGCCTCAAACAAGTTCAAAATTTTGACGCTTCAAGATAGTTCTACTTGCATCAGGATTAGATACAATCATTTGTACAAGCCTTCGTCAATCTCACCAACTCCCCGAGAACCCCCAACTCAGTCCAGATCATTCAAAGTCACATTATAAAGATGATAGATATTGATCTTTCCCCAATACAAAGGCCAAAGCTTAGGAAGTTTCTTAAAAATTGTTTTACAAAATAAAATGTGAAAAAAAGGAATACCATTAATACTTTGTATATAAGAGGCGAACTAATTCCTCCCAAAAACGTGTGTCGAGTAAGGTCAGTATGCCTTCCTCTCCGTTTTCATAGGCTAAACAATATCTATATTTCAAGGTCTATAATTTTTCGTATAAGAATAATATCTCTGAGTAAAGCCTTTTTCGGAAATACAGTAATCCCTGGTTGGTTGGTTGTATAGTGAAGGCTTAAAACATGTTGTTCGTCATCGCGGTTAATTAAAATTATATATTATTGTATCTTTTGGTTATGAATATTAAGAATTGGATAAAATTTTAAAAAATGTAAACTGTACGTTAAGGTTTAAAGTTGTTTATTTTTATTAAAGTTTAGTTATTTAAAGTTCGCACGTTAAGTAAAAAAGAAAAGAAAAAAAAAGTGGTGAGAGGAAAAACAAAAAATGGTAAAAGGAAAAAAAAGAGGTGGGGAGTGCTGCGTGAGAGGTTCAGAGATTTTTTAAGATTCCTTTTTCAGAGAGAAAACATATGATTTTGCCTAGGATGTTTTCATAATTTCTCAAAGCAACCGGTGTATTTGGTGGTATTCCCCTTATGTTTAATTCTCTAATGTAAAAGGCACAACTCTCGAAGATATGGACGACTGTCATTCTCTCTCCACACTTCCAACAAATGGGTGGGTTTTCTTTCGTAATTAAGTGAAGGTGCGTAAGCCTGGTATGACCAATTTTTAGTCGCGTTAGGACAACTTCCCCTCTGCGTTTACTGGAACTGCTCCATGGCTTCACTTCCTTTGTTATCGCCTTTAATTTATTTTCTGGTGTATGGTCTCTTCCAGGGGTCGCGCCAGTTTGTACATAGTCAAGAAGGCTTTACCACGTCCTGGAAGGGTAAGAGCTTCTTTTGCTGCTCGGTCAGCCATTTCATTACCACCAATGCCTACTTGACCAGGTGACCATGAAAAATGTACTAATGTTCCATTGTTATTTAGCTGTTTTACGAGTCCCAAAATAGTATATATTCCTATGTGGTCTAGATACATGTTGTTCATAGCTTCAAGGTCACAAAGAATCTGACACCACAACCACATTTGCAACTCGTGAATTTATCGCATGTCGTAATGGTATTAATCTCAGCGGTATATATATGGAACAAAGTTGATGTAGTTTACATTTATAGGTATCATCAGGTGTGACGAAAGCGATCGTCGAAAGCTGTTGACGTGTCCGATTTAGCACCGTCGGTGAATATTAGTAAGTATTCTGGTAGAGAGGTAATTATTTTATGGAATAGTTCTTTATATTTTGCAGGTTCCGTATTTTCTGTTTTAGATTTGGAGAGCAGTAGACTTAATGTAGGCTGTATAAAAGTCTAAGGGGGTATGTCATTTTGAATTATATTTAAGTTGATCTGTTTTAACGTACATATTGCAAACATAATCCTTTTTGCTAATGGCATTGTTGCATTGTTCTTTTGTAGAAAATTTAGATTGAAAAATGTATTTGTAGGCAGGGTGTGTTGTTTGTGAGTACACCTTTGTTATGTAATTTGTTGCTAATTTTTGTCTTCTGAAAAGGAGAGGTGGTAGGCCTGATTCGACGCAGAGATTAAGGGTTGGACTAGTCCTGAAGGCTCTAGCAGCGAGGCGTTTTCCAGTGTGGTGCACTGAGTCAAGCATGGCAATACTGGCAGAGCCGTAAACAAAACTGTCGTAATCTACCATAGAACCTATTAATGCTTGGTACACTTTTAGCATTGTATTCTTGTCCGCTCCTCACTTTGTTCCACTTAGTACCGATAATATCTAAAGCTTTCTGACGCAATTTTTTTTCAGTGACTTAATGTGATGTTCCCAAGACAGATCTAACAACAACAATCCCAAGAATCTACAGTTATCGCCATATGGTAGTTTACCATCTTCTAGATAAAGGTCTGGCGATTGTAGTGTTTTTGTTTTCTGCTGAAGTGTTCACATTTTGTTTTGTCAGTGGAAAATTGCAATCCTGATGATTTAGACCAACTGTCAATTCGACATAATGCATCTTGGAGTTTCTTTTTAACATATGGGATGTCTTTTCCTCTGTATAGTATTGCAATATCGTCGACAAATAGTATAACTTTAACTCCACGTGGTAGATTTAATCCAAGGTCGCTGATGGCCAAGAAAAAAAAAAGTCTAAAATCACTTTTATTTTATTATATAACATTATACTAAAATTTAATCGTTTATAACTAATGCGGCATAAACAATATTTAACTTTCAGTCTTCCATGAACGTTTTCTGGGTATCTAAAAGCAAAAAAAAAATTTACTCGTGTCACAACCTTACCCAGAAAATGTGTAACAACCGTACCTAAGGCACTCCTTCGTAGAAAAACAGTCATAAATGTATATTGCTACTGTTAGAATTGAATAGAATAGAAAATAAACGTTATTCTGTGACGAGGTCCCTTAAGAATAACAATTTGAACAAAAAATAAAAACCACATCTCGCCAAAAATTACATTAATCAAAATTAAAGAATATATAATCAATATCTTAAGTGAAATTATATACAAATAAAAAAGTAACACCATTTTGAAAAAAACTGGTGCGCGCAACACACAACTTTCACTTACCGCTCAACTTTGAGTAGAAATTATTTTCAGACCATGTTGGGCTATTATAAACTTTTTGAATTGCATTTTTAACTGAGCTAAAGCTAAAAGATTACATCTAACAAATCATAAATACTATTAAAATATCAAAAGTCCTATTTATTATAATCATCGGTTGATTATGGATTCTACGATTCGCTGATTATGGATTGTACAACCATTAGTAATTAAACAGTTATTTTCAATTGCAAAGTTTACTAAAACGGAACTAAGAGATTTGCATTGTCTGTCATTGACAGGTCAAAAGTTGTCACACTGATTGTAAGTGGATTCTGTTGGAATAAAGCGAAAATTTATCAAGTTATTCATTATTTTTATTTTCGAAACGGTTACATAATGAGTTTTGAGAATAAACGGACGATAGATACCTAATTATTTAAATATAATATCAGATCTAGAGTTATTATGCTACAGTAAATATATTTAAGGTCACAAACGTATCCATGAAATATTTTTATATTTCACTTCTTCTTTCACTAGTACAATGAAATAGTACCTTAAATAATGTCATTGCCTTGAATCCGTGGGTTTCAAGTACTTTTTAAAACTTAAAAAAAAATTAAAACTTACATTTAGTAAGAAAATTTCGTTTAATTCCCTTGAAAACACCTGGTATATGTTAAATAATGTTAACTTTTAGAAACTAAATTTTTTTTCTCGACCCTCTCCGTTACCTTCTACAACCTTCTATATTAAGTATTGTTTTTTTCTAAATTATTCCGCTTTCCAACGATATAGTATACGTATACCTTCTGACTAGTATTTCCGGAGATTCATTTAATCAAGGATCAAATTTGGTTCGATGTCTGTCGGTCTTTCTTGAACAGCGAGACTACGAGACTCATCAGCAATTATAGGGTATGGGAAATTGCCTTCTATTTTAGAATAACTTTTAATATCCTAGAAGGAAAAAAAATAAAGCTATTAACAACTAAAAACATAATATGCTCAAAACATTTCGACAGTAGAAATCAACTGTAACTCGTTTTATTTACAGATAAAATGATTATTGGGTAACCTTAAGTTTTGATATCAATATTAATACAAAAAATCTGGTGCACCCATCATACAACTTCCATTTTGAAGAGAAATTATTGTCTGGCAAAATAGGGCTACTAAGGGCATTTTTAATGAAGGTTATTGATGAATTTCAGTCATATTTATCAACACAAAATCTCATTACGACCATCGAAATAAGACAAACTTTCAACATTAGGGAAAAATATTATGCTATTTGTGGCCTTTCTATGAAAATACTATAGCCTTAAAGATTGCTTAATTGCGCACAGCGCTTTTCTAACTTTTAGATTTTTATAATATAAAAATTAGAACAACTCCACACATGGGTCTACTAATATGTTATCCGGTCCACCTTTTATTAAAAAAAATATCGGATTTAAGATTGCGTATAGAATATTTGTCACTTTTTAGATTTCTTCGATATATATGGGTCCACTAATATATTTTCGGGACGCTTTTTATGAAAATACTGTCGGATTTAAGATTGCACAATCTTCATATCCACATATCATATGGAAGTAGCATATATTAAGAGCTACACAAAAGTTTATACCAAAGACAGCTTTTCTGTAAAAACGCAGGGAATTTAAGTTTTGTGTTTTTCAGATTGTCAAGTTCTTTGCTGAATAGGAAATGATAATCAACAACAAAAAAATAAATAGGTAATTAACAATTACTTCATAGTAAACTGGACCAAATTTCCTTCAGTTACAAGTTTAGCTTGTATTTGTTAAAATCATTTTCTGTTTTTCTTAAGATCATAAATTATTCTAGATTGTTATCAACTTTCAACCAGACTACAGATACCACATTTATAAAACTTTCTTGTTTAATATGCTCTAAGTCTATATCGATTAAATCGAGGTTTTTCTACAGAATACATTTAGATTCCCTTAAAAGCTAATTTCACAAATTAAGTATCATTTATAGAACAAGACTTTTTTATTCACCACAAGCCGTGACCCGCAGGCCAAAAAGTTTGGAGCATTTACTATTATTATGAAGCTAATTACTGATGCACAGACAATATAAACATGGGATAAAAAGTGAATTTTATTTTTATTTAAAATTCATTGTCAGGATATTATTGTTTTACAACATCGCTGCTGAATTCATAATTGGTTTTATGCCCTTATAAGCAACCTTTGAAGAAAAAAACAATACTATTCAGTAAAAAAAAAAATATATTCAGTCTTATCAACTGCCTCCTGCAGTGCCACATGCCACGCCCTTATAGGATAAAAATTCTATTTTTAAAATTTAGCATTTATTTGACCGTACCTCCCAACCAACTCCATCTAAAAAAAAATAATAAACTCAACTTATTATGGGAACAAAACGGTTGTAATTCAGAAAAAAAAGTATTGAGAATCCACTTGTGAAGGAGATTTGTCTCATTACACTCCACATTGCCAACTATAACATTGGGCATACTGACCAAATACCTGTTAAAGTTATCAAACTCTGTCTTCCAGCTTTACTACCCGCACTTCTACACATATATAATTTCTCTCTCCGAAATTCCATTTTTCCCAAATCCTGGAAAAGAGAAATAGTCCGTCCACTGAACAAAGTTCCAACTCCTTCATCAGCTTCCGACTTCAGACCCATCTCCATTCTATCCAATCTATCCAAGCCTCTAGAAAGATTAATTCACTCTCAGTTGAACAGCTTTCTCGAGCAAAACCATCTCCTCAATCCCTTACATTCTGGTTTCCGTTCCCAGTATTCCACCCAGTCTGCCTTGCTAAGGATTACCCAAGACCTCCAATCCACCATAGATAAACAGAAAATCTCCATCCTAATTCTCTTTGACTTTTCCAAGGCATTTGATTCCGTTAATCATGAGATCCTTCTTTCCAAACTCCAATGCCTGCCCATGTCAAATAGCGTCCTAAAATGGTTCCTATCCTTCTTATCCAATCGATCTCAGACAGTCACAATACAGAATAAACCTCCATCATCATCATTGCAATTGCAAATGTGACATTTTGTAGTCTGCAACTGATATAAGTAGTCTGTTACTATAGAAAATAGCAAATGGCAATAAAATATGATATTATACTAATAAAGCATAAAGATATAATGAGTTTTTATCCACTCTTCCAAAACAATCAATTTTGACATACGACCTTTTGCACTAACATTAGTGAAATTCATGTTCGGTTTGCATTTTTTTTTTTTAAATTAATTATAATCAAATATGAAATCTTCAAATACGGCACTCTTTCACATTTTAATATTAGCTAATAAACGAAAATCGTGGCTATCAAACCCGCGAATGTTGAAGGGTAATAGTATTTCCTAATCGGCTTCTCCCAAAGATTTTATTCTCATACGAAAAATTGTATACCTTGTAATATTTTAATATTTTAGCCAATGAAAACGGTGAGGAAGCTATACTGACCTTACATGGCAGACGTTTTTTTATCTCCTTTAGTCAATTATCAAATTTCAAAAGTTAAATTTAGCACTTTTTTGTAACTTTTAATAATGATAAATAGTTAGTTATTTGAAATGGACCATACTGAAGGTAGTTCAGAGGAAGAAGTATATGAACATTGGGCATTTAAGCCCTGTGAAGTGACATCAACGGGGATAAAACCTAAATGATATTAAATATCACTTAATTATACAATGATAAACCGAGTTTAATCAAAATCGTTGGAGCCGTTCTTGAGAAAATTGTAAAAATGTGTTCCAGCATTGATATAAAGTGGCAATTCCGGTTGGCCGATTTTAATCAATGCCTTCCACATTTCAAAGCTATTATACTCTTGAAAATATTTTTATTAGTTTTAGTAATTAAATGGAATTCAATGAAATTGATAATAGGTAATTTTTATACTACTCAAATTTATCTTAAGTTTGAGTCAAAGTGAACGAGCCGTTTTCAAACTATAACCATGTAAAATAATATGTCTACTGATCTGAAAGCGGAAGTATTTATTTAATAGTAATGTATAGGATTTGATAAAATTGATTCATAATGAATTACCTGTTTACCAATCCCTAACTTCCATCCAAATTTGAGCCAGATCGAAAACACGTTTGCGCATATATAAGAGAAATTAGAGTACGGAGTTCAATAAAATTCATACTACACAATTATTTTTACTAATACCTTCCTTTTATCCAACCTTGAGCCAAATCGAACTAGTTGTTTAAAAAATTTTGGCATATTTAAAAAAATTAATTTGCGCGTTTGTATGCGGAGGTGCCAGATTGAATTTGATAAACTTAATATAGGATCATCTAAACACCAACCAGTATAATTCCTGAACATTTCATGAAATTCGAATGAATGGTAGTACGTGATATATTGGTCACATCGATTTGACTACAGAAAGACAGACATTGAACCAAATTTGATTCTTGATATCTGAAACGTAAGATGGCACTGAAAATTTTCGATTCTGAGTACACAAATGTTAATTTCACGCACTAACACAAAGCATCCTCCCAACCTTCGGTAGTGAGGGAAAAAAAATGGATGCAATTAATATCAATATCAAAATTTGATGTATAATTAGTTCTAATTTTTTCTCTCTTATTGTTGGGTTTTGTTTTTGTTCTAGTGCTACAGTAACTCTCTGTGTAACTGGTGTGTTGTTGAATGCAATGTACAAAAACCAAATAAATGGTCAGGAATTATTTTTTAGTCAGTCAGTATATTAACCAATCTTTAGCATATGACTCTTCGAAAACCTTGTCCCTTATAATCAAACTTTTCATTCCGAAAATGCATAACACTGTCAAAATTTGGTACCCTCAAGAATTTTGATTGCGCAAAATGCGCCGTGAAACCCCCTTCTGGACACCATTGGGTAGGATGAAGGATTAAACGCATCTTTGTCCCTTTTGTATTTTGTATTTTGATATGTGAATATTTTCATCACAATATGAATTTAGTTGTTCTCAGTAGTATAGTTGTATAATGTAAAGAACACTAGAGCTTTTCTGGAGCGCCTCAGCTGTTATTAAGTCTTAACTAGAGGATTTTCTTTTTGACAAGTGTCTGATTTATTGTGCAACTTGCAAAGGAGTAAACGAAAGAGGAGATTGTGGGAATGGTGGCTGTATCTCAAGCAAATAGTTCGGCAATTTTTCCTAATCTGACAAATGAACCATCTTCTTTTCACAGGGGTACTGGCACCTCTCGATATTTTAACAAATTGTTGTTTATGCTTCCATTAACTTCCAGCTTCAGAAGATAAGCTCTTCAAGTAAGCATCATAATTTGTCTTAGTGAATTTTTGTATTTGTCGTTTAAGTTATTTTATGTTGTTAAGTTATATTATTCAGTCTGTTAAATAGAAGTCTGAAGAAAATCTGTAGTTCTGTTATAACCTACTAGCTCTTTCCTTTGCCATTTAATGAGTTCAAAAATTCAAGCAATAAAAAAACTGCTAATGTATCTCGTTTTTCAAATAATAATTAAATTTACCGTAAAACAAGAATTTTCATTACTACACCTATTATTGTAGTGATATTTCCTATTTTTAAGTAAATGAAATGAAATGTTGTGTTCTCAAATAATGTGAATAGGTTACATTATTATTGTATGAGTAACAAATATATTTTTTGGACACATTCCTATATTACACATTATTATTATTATTGTCATTTTTTAAGGCCCACTTCTATAAGTTTAGATAATAATGTTAATAGAGTATGTTCCGTTGCTGTTTAATCTGAATGTTTGGAAATGCTTTTTCCTGAATATGCAATCTATTTTAAAGTATTACACACCACAGACTGTAGTGGATCTCTACTTCTCATTAACAACTATTACATGATATTTTGTTTGTGGAAATATGTTTTCGATTCATTTTTTTGTAGCTATTTATTTTTTAATCGTGAAAACATGATGAAATGAAAAAAAAATGCAGGACTCATTTAGTCCCTGGAATGTGGTTATATAACTACTGGAAAGATTACGTAACTAAGAAGCTTAGAAGTACATGGCCAAAACGAGCAACGGGGTATAAGTTGGTATTGGCAAAAATCTTTAAATGTTTCTTCTCTATTAAAGCTATGTGTATTGTTAATTATGTGTGTATGTATTGTTAATTATGTAACTTGGTTTTTTACATAAGAAAATATTTTTATAATATTTAAACATATATTTAAAATTAGGATTATAGATGAAAATAGAACTGAAAGTAATCTTTAGTTATTACGAAAAACGTAATTGTATTCATCAAAGGATAAAAAACATAACTCAAGAAGAAATTTAAAAGCTATAAATTCTACAGTCAACGGTATTTTAATTTATTTAATTATCATTACTTTATTTTCAAATCTCAAGTTTCGTATTTCTTCAACTTATAAATACAATATCATATGTAAACCTAGTTCTTGAGGTAATATTAAATTGTATTTATATAGAATGTACCTTGTAAACCCCAGAAAATGTATACACTTCATTAGTGACAAAAAGTTCTATTTTTTTTTTTTTCATCCTTTCTTCCCTTTTTAGGTTACATGGGTTTTTTCCGGCCAGGGGAGAGAGCGAGGTATTAATTGCTGAATTCCTCTACCACCATCGAGACGCGAACTCTTATGTTTATTTTACTGTATTATCTATTATCAGGTTACCATGTTTTGCACTCGTGTTAGCCCGCTTGGCCCTCGCCCACAAAAAAGTCCGGATTAACAACCATTCGAGTTTTAATGATTTAGTGTCACATTGCACTTTTTTTTTTAATTATTGACTTTTTTACTTTAAAATCGTTTCGTTTCTTCTAAAAACCATCTTTTTTACAAACTTAATACTGTTAGGAGATACGAGAACTGTCATATTAGTAAAGAGAATCATAAATTGTTTGTTTGGAAAAATGAGATTTAAACATGTACTAAAATTGGAATAGTAATAATGTCCATGATAGTCTTCGGCTGGATTTATAGAACATAGACCTTCTCCAGGAAAGAGTAGTCTTCAGAGAAAAAATAACAAGTTGAAAACCGTGTCAATCGTACAAATATCAGCTGTATGAAGAATATTAAAAAACAGTAATTAGCCAATCACTTCTTCAAATCTATTCAGATGTTAATGTTGAATTTGTGCTATTGCTATTGTTTTGTACGATTTGAAAAAAATCACATTATCCAACCTACTCAATGATTCGTCATCCGTCCACGAAATCGTCTGATAAATTACTTTTGTATCAAGTACAGAATTGTGACCTTGGTAGGATGTCAGGTGATAACAGGTGTTCCGGTATTTGGCTTGCGGAATAGAAATAAATCATTCCACCGCAGAGTTTTATGTACTGTGGTATGGAGAAGCCGCATGGTTGTTTCAAGATTAAAGGGTAATGGTTGTCGGGTACCTCCACTTGTAATAGTTCACTTACGCAGCTGTTGAATGTTCAATTCCGTTCATCTCTTCTTTTCTTACCATGTTTTCCTGTGATATCTTGTTTCGGCGGCTCTTCTGTAAACCTTGACAAATTTACAGATATAAAACGTGGCAGGGGAGAAAACATATTGCATACTCTTTTACTTGGGTCATCGCAAATATAAAGCATACAGAGATATTCGTCACGGAAAGAAGGATGTACATCAATCAAATTTAAGAATCGTAGCGTTCATTTTCGCTACGAAAATTGGTTGAGAAGCAGGGGTGCCCCTCTCCCCTAAGGTCGATGGCGCAAGAATCTACCCACCGCCCTCCTCCAAAGATATTTTATTGCTCACCTTTTCTTAAAAACAGACCGAGCTAATGTAGAATTAGAAAAATCGTAGATCATATGTAATTACACTTTCTGTGGCCTGTCCCATGTTTTCCACTTGTCCCTTAGTTCGAAAATTTATAACCCCATCGAAATTGTTGCCCTCTTTCGAAAACTCAAAAGACCGTAACACTTTGAAACAATTGGGTATCAGCCGTATGATAGTGTTCAGCATTATAAATAGATATAATGAGACCCTCTATGAATGTGATAGACCTCGACCGTCTCCGCACAGTGAGAACGGCAAATGCAGTGATAACAATAACTGCTCGAACCAGAAGAAATCCCATTCGAAAACAACAAATCATGTCTCGGGAAATGGGAATCTCTGTCAGATCAACATCTCGGATATTAAAAAGTGACCGTAGGATAGTTACACTTCGAAGAATGACAGGACAAAGGCTAACCACTTTTCCCCAAAAAATAGAGTGGATAGATGCAAAGTGATCCTTGATCGGTACAACAATGATCTTCATCGAAAGATGTTTAGCGATGTGACATTAAATTGAATAAAAAACCTAATCCCCAAAATGATCGAATGTACGCACACAGCTCTTAAGAAGCCCAGGAAGTTATTGGAAGAGTGGAAAAAAGTCATCACCCTTCCTCAGTGGTGGTTCGGTGAGGAGATTGCTTTGATGGCACCACAAAGCTCCATTTTTACGAAAAAAAAAGAGTTAAAACAGCCGCTAAAACTATCAGGACGATATTTCGGAATCTGTTGTCAAGCCTCCACATGATACTCTGTTCAGCAAACAGTCTTTGGGTTTTCCATCAGGATTCCCCTCCAGCTCCAAAGACCAGATCAAATCAGCAGTTGCTGCAAAAGAAAATTCCAAAGTTCAGCCCTCAGGAATCCCTGATTTCAACCCACTAGATTATTGGGTTTTGTCCGAACTGGAGATGATGGCATGTCACAGAGTACACCCTAACTTGGAAAACCACAAACAATCTCTGGTCCGAGCAGTTGAGCTCATTCCTCAAGAAGTGCTGCTTGCTGCCATTGATGACCCACAAGGATTAAATGCTTATGTCAAGGCAAAAGGGAGACATTTTGAGTTTTGTTTTTTTTACTCTCTATAGATATAAATTTTATTTTATAATATCTGACCATAGTCCTCTAATCCTCAATGTTTCACTTGAACCCGTTCCCAAACCTTCTCCACCGTCATTTATTAGGGGTCCAGTTAACTGGGACCTTTTCCGCCAAACCATCTCCGATAAAATTGATCTTAACATAACCCTCAAAACTCCCGATGACCTTGATAGTGCCGTAAATCCCTTTACTACCACAATCCAACAAGCTGCCTGGACTGCCTCCTTTCCTAAAGACTCCTCCAGAATTCCTAAAAAGACCATTCTACCCCAACACCTCCTTGACCTAATCCACACCAAACGCCGTGCCAGATTATTGTGGCAACGTACCCGACATCCTACCGACCGCTGCTCCTATAATTATTACTGCAAAAAATTAAAACTGGAATTAGCCACCTTCAGATCACATTCCTTCAACTCCTACCTATCCTCCCTCTCTTCTCGCGACAATTCCCTTTGGAAAACCACAACCAAAATCCTAAATCCTCACCGCATTTCCCATCCCCTCCGACTAGATGATGGCTCCTGGGCAGCATCTGACGAAGATAAGGCTGAGGAGTTCGCCATTCACCTATCCAATACATTTATTTCACATCCGGAATCCCATCCTGCCCACACCGTAACAGTAGAAGAGCTCCTTACATCACCAATCCCACTTACCTTGCCCCCAAAAGCTATTCATCCTTCCGAAGTGAAATTCCAATTAAAAAAACTAATCCCCCGTAAAGCTCCTGGACATGATCTCCTTACCCCTCAAATCCTTCGACAACTTCCATCCAAAGCAGTCATATTCCTTACATATATCTACAATTGTATCCTACGCACCACCCACTTCCCTCTGCTATGGAAACACTCCACTATTATCCTTTTCCCAAAACCAGGCAAACCTCCCAATATCTCAACATCCTATAGACCAATTAGCCTACTCCCAATCCTTTCAAAAATTTTTGAAAAGATCCTTTTGAAACGAATCCTACCCATTATAGAATCCCAAAATATTCCTTCCCATCAGTTTGGTTTTCGCTCCCAACATTCTACTGTTCAACAAGGACTCCGAGTTGTTGATCATATTTCCTCAGCTCTAGAAAACAAGGAGTACTGTTCGGGTGCATTTCTGGACATTGCACAGGCATTTGACCGGGTATGGCACTCCGGACTGCTCTTCAAGCTTAAAATCCATTTACCTCAGTCCTTGTACCTAGTCCTCCGATCCTACCTCTCTGACCGCTCCTTCCGAGTTCGCTGTGGAACAGAATTTTCCAATATCTACTCCGTTAAAGCCGGTGTTCCCCAAGGCAGCGTCTTGGGTCCCGTGCTTTACATCCTCTTTACTGCTGACATCCCTGTTCATCCCGATACTTTTCTTGCAACATTCGCTGACGACACCGCAATCTTATCATCCAACTCTGATCCCAACATAGCATCCTTAAATCTCCAAAACCACCTCACCTTGATTGAGCACTGGTGTAATAACTGGCGCATTAAAGTTAATGAATCTAAATGCCAACATATTACCTTTACACTCCGACGCAGTTCCTGTCCACCAGTACACTTTAATTCCATCCAGCTTCCTTACTCAGACACAGTCCGGTATCTTGGCTTTCATTTAGACCGAAGACTAACGTGGAACCCACATACTAGACTCAAAAGACAAGAACTCAACCGACGATACGGCCAGCTATACAGACTACTAAACAGAAAATCCAAACTTTCTATTGAAAACAAATTACTTATCTACAAGACAATACTGAAACCTATATGGACATACGGACTTGAACTGTGGGGAACAGCAAAAGCTTCTAACATCAGACGTATTCAATCCTTTCAATCTAAAGTCCTTCGAACAATAGTTGATGCTCCGTTCTATGTAAATAACAAAATCCTACACCATGACCTTAATATCCCATTTGTCCTAGACCTTATTCCAGAAAAATTCTCCAAATTTCACCAGAACCTTACCTATCATCCAAATCCCCTTGCACAATCTCTATCCAGCACCACCCATCCTTACAATCCTCCTCGAAGGTTGAAGCGGCAGTGGCCCAGAGACCTTCTGTAAATAAGCATCTATTGGAGTTTTGGCAATGGCCAAATCCTCCACTCAAGCCCGAGTGTGTATGATTAGGTTAGTTCTTTTGTTTATATACATTTATTTTATTTTATTGTATTTATTTTAATTTTATTTTATTGTATTTATTTTTATTTTATTTTATTGTATTTATTTTTATTTTATTTTATTGTATTTATTATTATTAAGTTTCTGTATTATTATTATTTTTTTTTTATTTATTGTAAATAGAGTGTGAGTGTGTTCTCTGAACACTATTACAAATGTCCTTGATGTGACAGAATGTGATATTTCTAAATAAACAAAAAAAAAAAAGATTTTATAATAAAGTTTTTGAAAAAAATAATTTTTTTGTTGAAATCTGTACATATTTCCTTGTAACAATATTTATGACAGGACTAGGTATTTCATCTGCTCTGATGATGCCTGAATTGGCGAAAAGTTAGCCAGTTAACTGTAATCTTGTATATTGCAGACTCGTGGCATTATAGTTTGGATTGTTTCATTCATAATGTTTCTTTTCTAGCTTTTTGCTTATTTAAGTTCAAGGAAAATAATAATAATTTTACGCATACGATTACAGATAGCATAGTGTTCTGTCTCTGGTTAGAATACGTAATGTCGATGTGCCCAACAAAAGCAGCAATATATTACAATAAATGAACTCTATTCTCTTAGATAAGTAAAATTATGGAGAATAAGATGAAAAATGAGGTAAAAGAATCGAACTGATAAAAAAAAAAAGTAAAAAATAAGCTGTATAGGCAGAATCTTCTTTATGTTGCCAATGTCCAATAATCAATGTCAGCGTTGACGAGATCAAAGTAATATTAGATTGGCTTGTAAGCTGAAAATTAAATTTATTTAAGTTGGCATTTTAACGATTTATATGAGAAAACGAAAACATTATATCGAAGAATAAATGCTTAAGAACATTATAAATATAATATTATGTAAATTATGTTTTAAGTGCGGCTAATTAAATACTAATTAAATGTAGTATATATATATATATACATTTATATATATATATAAATATATATATATATATATATATATATATATATATATGTATTATGAATTATTATGTATTATATGTTATTATGTATTATATCTATCTAATCTAAGGTAGAACTGAATCGAAATAGTAATTTTTTTTCAATTTTAAATCAATAATAATACATTCTAATGCATATCAATAACAAAGTAACTCGGTATATTAATTTATTAATTGGCGATGGAAAAGTTTATAGGAAAAATCTGAAAAACTAACCTTTGATAGATTACTTCTATAGAACTAAAAAAGGTCATTGTTAAAAAAGATAAAAAAAAGGTTTCTTTTTTAATTGAAAGAGGCCACGAATTTTTTAGTGTAGTTAAAGCTTTTTTATATATATTTATTTGACTGTTCTTAAATAAACACAATTTTGGAGAAGAACTTTTATAATAATAACCTACACTTATTTTTTTTTCGTCTTCCTTATTGTCAATATGGCTAATAAACAAAAATCATCAAGCTTCATCATGAAAATCAAAATGAAAAATAAGATGTGACATAAAATACAATGATCAATATTTCACAAGTACCTTATTTCTGAAATTAAAACTTTTGAATGTTTTGAAGAAATTCGGAAACAATTAAATTTCTTAAGTTTGTTAACAATGAAGTGGCAGTATTTATTAGCTATAAAATAAAAATTGCCTTCGATACTTTTTTAATCGTAATAAAAATTTGTAATTGATTTTAGTAAGACTAAAACAAAAATAGCAATATTTCTATAAATCGCTTTTTTGTTAAAGATTGTTATGACTCGACTGCGTTTCACTTTATTCTGTCTCCAAAAAATATGATCTTTTGAAGAAGAAATTAGGTTATTGAATATATGACTCCATGACATAATTCATGAGATGACCGCCAAAGAGCTACAAAGGTAGAGATTATAAAAAAAAAACAATAAACCAATAAAAAAAAACACTAAACAGCTACAAAATTCTCTTTTTCTACGGTTACTGGAATCCTGTTATACAACTAATTAAAATATTACGTTACAATGAAAGACTATAAGGGTGGGTATAGTTTCTTTTAAAACCGCTAAAATGTATTAAGTTTCAATAACGGATTTTTATTTTTAAGCTAAAATGAAAGTGATCAGTATCATGATAAAAGAGGGCAGAACAAGCAACCAGCAGGAACATAAATAGCGGCCCCACCAATAATGTGCACACTCCTCCACTGGACCACAGTAAAACTCTTTGTTTTGTTTTTTCCCAATAACTCATTGCTGCCGAAACACCATATGGCAGCAATGTCAAGTAGAGGGAAAATAAAGTAGGATGATAAGCATTAATATATACCTGTAGTCGTCAATTATTGCACAAAATAAATAAACACCACATCAAAGTGAAGATAACATCTTGTAACGCGAGTCAATATTTTAGCACTCAGTTTAGTCTATCATAATTTATTTCATACCCTTCAATTTCTTGTCAAGAAAGTATTTCTAAGTCTATTATTCATAGTGTTGGTTCATAGTGTTCATTCATAGTGTATTGTAAAAAGCCACTGACATAAGTAATCTTTTGGCGTAGCTAAGCTTTTAAGGACATATTTATCAATTTTCTTCCTCGCATTAACTATCTAATTGTCACTCCAGGAACAAGTTTCAGTACCTATAACGTGATTACTAATTCTAAGCAATGGTGTGGAAATTCGGCGAGTAGCAAAGATGCTAATAATGTATGAAATTCAATCACATCAATCGTGATCACTTTTTAAATGCATCGTTGTATTTTTGAAGCTTGTGCAGGAACTGAATTCTCCATTCAACACTGAAATTGAGATTCGACTCAATAAGAGTCCTGAGTTCATAATCGATAAAGTCTTCAGTTCGATTTTCGCACTTCCACCTCTTCTGGTTATTCTTCACTCATTCACTCGTTTTACATTTAAATACTTCACTCTTCCATCTCTAATAATTAATTTTCATTGAAGGTCATTAAAATGGCTTGGTACCACAACTCCTTCTATCTAAACACGAAAGCTTCATAACAAGATTAATTGTTCATGTTGAAAAGCTGAAGGAAATCATCATCTTTGATTGTTTTTATTCAGTAGTTTGGCCCTTATTGCTTCAAGCGGTGCAGATCGTATCGTCGTACTTAATAGTTTCCGAATCACAACAGGGACTTTGTGTTGATCTCCTTTCCTATGCCATAGAGCATTGCAAGAAATCCTCCTGTTCTAAGAAAACTCGCGAGCTCCAATTATTCAAGGAGAAGCTTCCAACCGTTAATAGACATTGGGAAAGTATTTTCTCTATTACAATATTGCATTCTCGTATTATTTTTTCCATTTACTTGAATCTGGCACAATCCCACCTTGATGATTTTTCCGGAAAATCTGCTAAACTTTCTTTTTTAGAATATACTTCTCTTCAGGTAGAAGAATGTCGAGGAGTACCTTGGCCCTTGTATCCTAGCAGATTACAGACCTTATATAAAAATTGATACAAAAAAAAATCCTGTACCACTATAATCCATGAAGGGTCTTGGGTTCAGTACTATTTAGGGAAAGTAATATTTCTTAGTCAGCGATTGTGAAAGGAGATGATTTGACTGAGATCACGGTCAACCATATTTTCCCTTAATTAATTATTTAATTAAGGGTACCCACTTTATAGGGGTCTTCTGATCCCAGAGTCGCCCCACGGCTAATGAAGCAGAAGAAATAAATTTGTTGCCATGAGCCGAGAAACGAACCTGGGACCTTGAGCATTGGAAGATCAGTGCCCTATCACTAAGCTACCCCACTTAGAGTGGGGTAGATATTAGAGTTGATCAGCAAGCAATGATTCCTAATACAGCACTGAACTCAGGAATATTCTTGGGTTTTATTGATTTATTATTTTGATTTTTACCTTACTACCGAAGGTATGGACGTTTTATATTCGTGAGAGAACTTAAAAAAAAATATTGTACTCAGAATCGAAAATTTCCACTTGCGTTTTAAGTTTCAGACATCATGGTTCCAATTTGGTTCGACATCTATCTGTCTATCTGCTTGTAGTCAAATCGATGTAACGGGCATGTCATCTACTAACGTTTATCCGATTTTCATCCTATCCGAAATCTTGAGGGATTATGCGGATTAGTGCCTCGATGGTTCCATATCAATGTTATCAAATTCCATCTAGGACTTGTGCTTAAGCACGAGCAAATGTATGTTTTCAGATATGCCAATATTTCAATATTTCGTTCAATTTGGCTCGAAGGTGGGGAAAAGGTAGGTATTAATAAAAAAATAATTCATTTTAAGTTTTATTGAATTCCTTCCTCTACTTTCTCTTGCATATGAGCAAACCCGTTTTCCTTGATACGTTTATTCCTCTAAAACTGCATGTTCGATTAGGCTCTAATTTGTAGAAAATTTAGGGATTGGTAAACAGATAATAAAGTATGTTTGAATTTTATTAAATTCTATCTAATACTTCCAAAAAAATACTTCTGGTTTCAGATCAGGAAATGTAGTATTTCATATCCCTATAGTTTAAAATAGGCTCGTTCAATTTGACTAAAACTCTGAGAAAATTTGAAAAATATTTTTTTAAACTATCTAGTATCAATTCCATTGAATTCCATTTAATAATTACAATTTATATACATAATTGTTAACATTACAATGACTGTGAAATGGGGAAAGCATTGATAATATGGAGTGGGAGGTAGGTTGGTACAATATTTTTATGGGATTAAAATTTTAGGTTTTATTCAAAAAGTTAATTAATACTGTATTGTTTGGTCGATTCCAAACGTTACTGGCATGACAATTACTGTCGTTACTTAGATTTTGTGTGATTTTCAGTAAATTTAAATTAATTTATACTCTGAGTTTGTGGAAAAAAATCTGGTGCGCAACATACACCTTTCACTTATCGCTCCACTTCGAAAAGCAATTCTTGTCTGGCAAAATTGGACTATTATAAAAAGTTTTTGAAGCGCATTTTTTATGGAGCTTAACCTTGAACAATATTTTTTTTAATTTCGGTCATGTTTATAAATCCCAAAACTCATTAGGACTTCATTAGGAAATTCTTTCCTTAGAAAACCGAAAAAAGTATTTTTCCTTTATTCTTCTTAAGTCAATTAACAAATTCTTTTATACTTTATATTCAGCCATTACAATAAGAAAGTTATTTTTTTTTTACATAAACTAAATTTAAAATGCTTTGGATTGAATATTGAATGAATATTATGGAATGAATATTATTATTCAATTGAATATTAGGCATTTAAGGCCTGCAAGGTGACATAAATGTTGATAAGACCTAGCTGTTATTAAAGATTACTTAATAATACACTGATATACTGAGTTCAATCATAATCGTAATATATAATATATATTACCAGATAACATACCGTTAACATATATATTAGCATGTAATATATCTTTGGAAAGCGGATAGTTTTAGAAAAAAAACAATATCTTATATAGAAGGTCTTAGAAGGTAATGGAGTGTGACGAAAAATTATAAATAATAATTTGTGAAAGTTAATATTATTTAACAGATATCACATGTTTCGAAGGAAATTAAATGAAATTTACTAACTAAATGTAAACTTTTAAATTTTTTTTAAGTTTGAAAAAAATATTTAAACTCCACCTCATCCACGGGTATTGTTTAAAAAACTATTTATTGTACTTGTTTGAAAGAAAAAGTGAAATATATAAATATTTCATGGGTGTATTGTATAAAGCATATGTTTATAACCTTATACATTTACTATAGTTTAATAATACTAGATTTGATATTGTATTTAAATAATTAGATCCCAACTTGAATCCTTTGTAAAATCCCAACATTATTCACTTAAAATTAGTGTGACAAGTTTTGACCTACCTATGGCAGGCAATGATAATCACTTAAGTAATTTTAGTAAATTTTACAATGGAAAATAATAGTTTAATAACTAATAGGCGAACGATCCATAATCATTTATAGGTTGAATATATAGATATACTTTCAAATCTCATGAGGCATATATATATATCAGAGATTGGAGTTATGTGGTTTACAAAAATAGATATAGTAATGAGATTTTTATTGCCATAATATAATGTTTATGGCATTGATATAATATTTATTTATTTATTCAATTTTAATTTTTTAGGTTTGTCTTATCCTAATGTCTATATTTGTCGAATTTCGTTGATATATGGGTGTGGTATTTAATCTTGTATTTCTAGAAATCGAATAATAGTTGATACTCCATTATATGTAACCAAAAAAACACTACACCATGACCTTAATATCCCATTTGTCCTAGACCTTATCCCAGAAAAATTCTCATAATTTCATCAGAACCTTACAAATCATCCAAATCCTCTGCACAATCCCTTTCTAGCTCCACCCATCCCTACAATCCTCCTCGAAGGTTGAAGCGGCAGTGTACCAGAGACCTTTTGTAAATAAACATATATTGGAGTTTTGTCGATGGCCAGCTTCTTCACTGAAATCATGTATGTGTGATTATTGCACCTCTGCCCAGCCTCTACTGGTCCTTAATACCAGTAATGCGACTGAGTTTGAACTGCTGGGATCTCCTATTATCTTCCCTTTCCTTCTACGAGTGGTGAGAAAGGCTTGGCTCGGAGTTCTCCTATGTGGATAGATTATGTAAATATTGTATAAAAGTATGCTCGTGTTTTAGTTGTTATCTTGATTAGTTTAGTTCTTCTTAGTTATATAGATTTACTTTTAGAATTATAATTTTTTGTATTATTTATTGTAAATAGAGTGTGAATGTGCTCTCTGAACACTATTATAAATGTACCTAGTTGAGAAACATTGTAATAATTCTGAATAAATAAGTTAAAAAAGCATTCGAATACTTTTTTTTTGGGAAAATGTATGAATATAGTAGTAATTGTTTGATGTGGTATTGTATGTGAATACAAAATAATTTCAATTCAAAGTAGAGCGGTAAGAAAAAGTTGTGTGTCGCCCGAATCATATTTTTTAAATTATTAATTAATAAATCATCAAATATTCAATATGCAAATGCGAAACTCTTTCTCATTTTTGTATTCGCTGATGAAAAAAACTCCTGGATATCAAACCCGTACATGTTAAGAGATCGCTGAAGTTCTGAAAATGGCTTCACCCAGACGTCTTATTCTCATACGAAAAATTTTAGAGTCTGTAATATTTGATATCCAATGGAAACTGCGAGGAAACTTTAATGACTCTACTTGACAGACATTTTTTTTTAACCTGAAATTATTTTAAGTGTGGTGTTGACCAACATATGTTAACGATGCTATTTGAGACGGTCGTAGTTAATTTTATGTCACAAGTTTGCGACACTTTTTAGTAATTTATTTACTGTTGTCATAGATATAAATTGTTACAAAAAATCGTTTATTCATCATATTAAAATCAATAGTTAAGAAGTAAGTTGGAAAAACATATAGGTTAGAAGGGCTCATGTTTCAGCAATACATATAATATCTAGCCACTATAATGTTTCTTATATTGTGTTTCACGTTTCCCATTAAGAAAATCTCCATCCCCATAAAAGAGAACTGTACTTTGCAAAAAATCATCTGTTATATAACTTGTTTGTGCGTGCCAACTGAAATTTTTCAGGACCATGTGGCTCCCACTCTCTAAAAGGTTGGCGTATCTGGTTCAATATTCAAAGGTCCGCAAATAAAACGGAACCTTTAAATATTAAACTGAACGTTATTTTAAAAAAACAGACGATGAATAAGAAACATTTTAAGTATCAATAAAGCAATTTGCTAGTAATGATTTAAGGAGTATGTTAATAGAAATGTCTTGAATATATTAAGGATTGAAGGAAGATAAGGAAAATATTTATTCCAAAGCGGTAAACTTGTATTAAGCAATGAACCATCTTTAGCAAAAATAACTCATGCTCGTCACATAAGATCAGATATCACGAGCTATCCTCACGGCCAATGCCACCACGATATGCAGTTGGGCCGTTTATGATTTATGCAAATGCTCACGGAGGAAACGGGAAAAATTCTTTACTCTCGAGTGTTTCCATTCATACAAATGTCTATATGAATTTATTTACTTTTTCCCAAACGGAAACCTAATTGATTTTTTAGAAAATCGAGATGAGTATCGAACCCTATGTAATAAAACCCGATGAATTTGATGGTGCAAACTTTTTTTTCAAAAACGAACCTAAATATAAATAAAGTTTTTTTTTTCTTTTTTAGAAATTCCTCTTAGAGAACTCATTTCCAAGTTACAGGGCCATTCATAGTAATTTGTATCAGTTTTTGAAAACTTTGGTAAAAATCAGCATTGGTTTACCGTGATTTCACACCTTACCGCGAAACCAAATCGTAAAATTTATGTAATCGTTCGACGCACGATTTAACGTTATTTGATGTATTAAATAATGCATTTTTCGCTTCAGTGTTATAGATGTTCAAGAGTTATAGATGAAAAAAAAATATCGAAAAAAATCTGACTTGTTTGGCTGTAAAAAGTTTTCCATGGTGGCCCGCATTTGCTATTTTGCTTTTAACATATCTAAACCCATATATGCAAGCTCAAAAATAAAAACTTTCCTCACATTTTTCCCAATGGATTTCCTCTTTCGATTCTCAAATTACTGGCCTAATATTCTTCAAATCAACCGCCATTTTTTAAAGCAGCGGCTCTGGAACTGCAGAAAAGGTTCTTTTTACTTAGAATAACATAAAGTTTCGTAATTTACAATCAAACTTTCGTCTGCGATGAGGTCGATTTTTTTGGCCCAGGCTAACAAACGTTGGTTGAAACTTCGGCAACAATAAAAATCTTAAAATGACTGCGTCCTGAATGCTTTGCGCCCATTACAAAAATGTAATGAAACTTGCATTTCTTATGTTTTCTTTAAAGAAATAATATGCCACTAAAAGCTTTTTTTATTTAATTCTGTTCTATTCATATAAAAAAATAAATTAATTTTATCCTCCTATTATTGTTGCTTAAAGGTTAATTTTTTGTAGCGTAATTGTTGTTTCATATTTAAATTACATTTTGTCTTTTTTCTTTATAAATGTAACCAAACTATTTATTAAAATTACTACACATTATAATAAACTTGGTTATCCAGGCATTGTGTTTTATCTAGAATTGGAGATACAAGGTGAAGCTCGCTAGAAAGAAAGAAACCTATGTTACAATGATGAGTCTTAACACAACCGCAAGAGTCGGTACGAAAGAGACTGTTGACAAATCATCCTAGAAACTTCAAGAAATAAAAAGAGTTCACTGACTTTAAAAACCACCATTCGAACAAAAATAGTTCTAGCCGGACGCAGAATCGGACATACGCTTGGATAAGAATTCTGGAACGATCGGCGAAACACGGAAACCACTAAAGATCATACAACCGAGGGTCATGCGGTGTAAGTTTGGACTCTATTTCCCAACTTATATCCAGTTTACTTAACATTTTGTTTTTCGGTTAGATCCATTAATTTATGGATGATTTTTGGACCATTAGCAAATTCTTTAACTCAAGAACTTCTCTCCTTTTACTAGCCGGAGCCACACGCAGGTGCTTAGCACACTAACCGCTTGGACCGCCACTGAACCACGTCCCGATCACAGCAGTTATAACTTTTGACAGAAGAAGAAGCATGTTTTCAATATAGCTGAAGCACTTAACGACAATGAAAACATAATGAAGAATGCTATTCACTTTATATCTGTATAAATTATACATTTTTATGAAAACAAAAAGGTCACAAGATTCTTTTTTATTCGCTGAAATAATTATTGAATGGATTATATTTCGACTGCCTATTTCTCAATCATGAATAAATTTATTCTTGAAACTAACTATTCAGATATCTAAAGTTCAAAATTGAGATATCTAAAGTTATCAGATATCTAAAGTTGATATTAAAAAATAGGTAGAGTAGCGTCAAGGAATTTAAAATAAACTATGATTGGCTAAAGACATAATTCCATAACCCGCCTCTTCTCCCTAAGCACAGACTGAACTAACTTTCTAGTCATCCCTATTGATCGTTTATCCTGGACTTAATTACGAGCACCATTATGTGCATAAGGCTTATCTCAGCTTCCCCTAATCCTATTATTCACTACTTTCCATAAATCTCTTAGACTATCCTTATAAGCTGTATTTTTCAGTGAGGAACTGTGTTCAACAGTTCGAATTTATAAAAAAAAAAAATCAATCTAATGTTCTCTGAAATATTTTTATAAAAATGATTAAAATAATAATTCATGATAAATTTATTTTAATCTTTTTCATTACTTCAAACAGTTTGGTATATTATTCACTATAAACCCTCCTGGATTTTGCAGAAATTGTATCAAAAATATCATTTCAAAGTTTTTAATTCAATTTTATAATTTGCTGATGAAATTCACACAGTACCGGTGAATTGGCTGAGGTACTGCTATCCTTCCAGAAATGAGTTATCCTCTCAAAAAGGAAAAGTCGGATAGTTGGCAATCAATGTGGAACGAAAGTCCACCTAGCAGATCAAAAGTTATTAAAAACTCAGTGAAGCCTTGGACCACTTCAAACCGTGCTAATCGAAGAGAAGAGGTCGCCGTGGCTAGATTAAGAATAGGATACACAAATCTAACTCATGTACATCTAATTATTAAAGAGACACCACAAAAATGTCAACAATGCAATAGACATCTAACTGTTAGTCATATTTTTCAGGAATGCACTTATCATACATCAAGCTTAAACAGATTATCTCTGGGATCGGATATATCAGCAGTATTAAACAATGACGAATCAAACATTAAACCAATTATAAAAATTATGAAAATCCATAGGCTGCTAAATATCTTTCATATATTATTCTATTTATTTATTATTTTTTTCTCTCTTATAAGCAATTTCTGAACTCAACATACATTCAAAATAACTGACTCACGGATGTTTTAAAGCCCAAACAAACAAACAATTACTATTGAATGTGACGAAAGACTCCGAAATATTCCCGCTATCAATCCAAAATTTAGAAGTGGTATAACCAAAACGTTTTTATTCAAAAATTTCATCCTTTCTGATGACAAAGCTTATCAGGTTTTGAGTTTTGAAAAAAAAAAAAAAAATATACGTTAAATAGATACACTTAGTATGAATAATTTAGGGCCCGTAACGTCAGAACCACTTTGATAATATTTTAAATACAGAAATTATGATCTGTGTCCTCCTTCTGAGTACCTGTCCTTCTGAGAGAGTGCTTGATATAAGATCCATGTAAAGAGGATGTTGAAGTAGCTATTGGAAAATTCAAATCTTATAAAGCAGCAGGAACCGATAATATTTCTACTGAACTAATTAAGGCATGCGGGGAAGCTGGAGTTTCTAAAATAAATCGTTTGGTTAAAAAGGTCTGTGAGAATGAGAAATTACCTGAAGAATGGAAAGAATCTATTATTATCCCGATTCACAAAAAGGACCCGAGGAGTCGTAATAACTATCGAGTAACTTCCTTCCTTCCGTATGTTATAAAATATTCACTTTGATCTTAACCAGTCGAATCACGGAATACGCTGAAGAAATTATCGGAGACTACCAATGCGAATTTAGATGGAATCGTTCGACTATTGATCAAATATTTTCTTTACGGCAAATATTAGAGAAAAAATAGAGAACAACGGTATTGTTCACTAGCTGTATATCGATTTTAAAAAGGCTTACGATTCTATTGACCGCCAGAAACTGTATAATATTCTAATCGAGCAGAGGATTCCAAACAAACTAGTAAATCTACGACGGAAACACTCAATAAAGTCGGAATCAGGAATAATCTGTCCGAAAAGTTTGAGGTTCGTTCGGATTTAAAACAGAGAGATTCCGTTTCGCCTGTTCTGTTCAATTTCATTAGAACATGCCATTAGAGAGGTAATGCGTACTAATAGGTAATGCGAAATAGGATTGGATCTAGGTGGGACAACACCCGTGCTGGGCTATGCGGGCGATCTGGTACTGTTAAGCGAAAACGTAGAAACTATAAAACTAAATACGACAACGTTAATGAATGCCAGTAAAGAACTAGGGCTCGAAATAAACACGGATAAGACAAAATATATAGTTAGCTGCAAAAATGGCGATATTACTGTTGATATCTATATAGATGGTAATTTGTTTGAACAGGTAGAGCATTTTAGGTATCTAGGGTCCACGATAACTAGAAAAAACGAAATTGAAGAAGAGATTAAGGTTAGACTGAATGCGAGAAATGCTTGTTATTTTTCTGTGATAAAACTACTTAACTCGAGTCTCTTGTTCCGCAATTTAAAAATTAGAATCTATAAAACTATTATCTTACCTATTACTATTTCTTCATGGTTGTGAAACGTGGCCGATTACATTAAGGGATGAGCAACGTCTAAAGGTTATTGAAAATAAAGTATTGCGTAGAATATTCGGACCGAAGAAGGATGAATTAACCGGAGAGTTCAGACGGTTACACAAGACCGAAGTGCGTGAACTATATCCGGGTAATATAATTGAGGTGATTTCATTCCGGCGAATCAAACGGGCCTGTAAAATTACTGAGCTTAGTAACGAGAGAATCCCTAAAAGATTAATATTTGCTGTATAGAATGGAAAACGTCCGAGGGGTAGACCGAAGCGAAGGTGGAAATATTGCATTAAAGCCGATCTGAAGGGAATGGGTCTGGACGGCGAACGGTGGAGGGAGGTGTGTAATAAGCGATTGGTGGTGTCGGCATAGAACCTTCGGGTTCGCTAAGCCTTTTATTATTATTATAGTATAAATAAACAAGAGAGGGGAAAAAATCGATGAATGCCAGTATTTTCTTATTAATACATATCTTTCAATGTGAGCCTTTAGGGTATATAATTATATAAGTATATAATTATACAGATACAGCCATTATCGAAGCAGACATAATTATAGCCTCTCTAAAGGAAAATCTTAGTACGAACATGCCCTCACACCATTATTAAGGTGCGTGGCATGCAAAGTTCTCCTATATGGTCCTAGATGATCTTTAAAGATTCGTACAAACAAGAGGACTTCCACTTTAAAAAATAACCATAGGAAGCAATATTTAAAAAATATATACCTCCTAAAAAGAAGTTGTCGCAATGATGTATCATATCTGCATTATAAAAAGCACAACTTCTTTTAATAAAACATGAATTAAGAAATAACAAGGTTAGTATGAACGTTCATAGAAAAATATATATTAATTGGAAAATACTGTTTTTATCTTCATTACTTACCTAGGTTATGTAGGTTTAAAAAATATCCATTATAAGGTTATAAATTATAAAGGTCATTCTTTCAATTTATTACTCAGCAACAGAGATGACACGAAAAGGCTAATGCTTTTAGGGGTCAGTAGGTACTTGCCGATTTTTAGAGCGAACGATTCAACTGGTTATCAAATTAATACTATTTATTCAGTGAGATTCCATGATTACCTTGAAAAACTTCAGCTATAAACACTGGCAAAGTATTTTATAAGATTTTTTAATCTGTCCTTGTAAAACTGTGTAACTATTTTTTTAGGGAACAGATCTCAAGCATTTTTAAGTGCGATGGCTCTAATCACTCAATAATATCTTGTGAATATTTGTTCATAATTTTAGCTCAAAAACTGAACAAGTAATTTGTTGTATTCTCGATTTTGTTTTAGGGTAACCACAGTGGAGGGACGAAAGCAAATAAATGCATTTCAATAGAACATCGCATAGTATAGAGACGAGCAGAGTGACTATAAAGGTGACCGCATATGTTTGCGGACATTTTTCTATGATATTTTGGCGATATATCAAAAACTATGAGATTGTTAAGTACAATATATACAAAGTGCTTTATAAATCTCTACAAAAATGATCCTACACATTTTTTGATAGAATCAATGGTTACGGAGATATTTATGAGATTATATTTATTCTATATTCACATTAAGCAGAAATTGCTCTAAACCATGAAATTGGTATTATTCATAGTAGATGACACCATTTTGAAGTTTAATTCATTTTTATAACATTTTTGGTAGTTCAAATTATTATTAAAAGTTTCTTTGTTTCGAAGATTCAAAAATGTCATTGACAAAAAACTTGTATTCAATATCCATCAGCCGGGAATTTAGTGATATTGATATGAAGTTTAGATTGACATTGATTTCATATAATTGATACTATGTGTTTGTTATGGCAAGTGTTGGGGGTAGATCACGAGATCTAAAAGAAAACGCTTAATCCGTACGAGCGATGCTTCTCTTGACCTCAGACCAGCACAATTAGCCAGGCGCGGCAGATGCTCCCAGATGCTTTGAGGATGCCCTCAGGTAAAAAAGAGAGGTTTTAGCTGGCACAAAGATGGTAACCTATTTTCGCACCATCAGTATGACCTACCAATCTATTAAAATACAGTATACTGCCTAAAAGTAGAATGTTGTCCATAATTTGAATGTTGCCTATTAAGAACTCATGAGAGTTATTTGCCGTGCCTTAATTTGAAAAGTTGCCTAAACACTATGTGATAGCAGACCCTGAAACCTACAAAAAAAAAACTATAAATCCTGCAGTGATTTCACACAAAATAAAACTGAAATCTTTAATTTTGTATTTTTGAAGTTAATCACATTTTTATTAAATGAAAAGTAATGAAAACAATATTACAAAAGTAATAACACCTACAAAAACTTAAATTAAAAAAAAAAACTACCTAATTTAAACTTCCTTACTACTTATAAGACCGTTCGATCTGAAAATGGCCGCAACTACAGTTTAATGCTTGCATCGCTTCTTCTCAACTGGCTAATTCTGCAAATACTGCTGCTATAATTTGTGAACAGTGAGCTTTTGTACATTTAAACATTTTCACATTAAATAGTGAGATGAGAGATATTTATTAACAATTATGTTTAATAGTTAATTGATATTATTTCGGTAGAGACAGCACAGCTGATCGGTAATTCCCTTTACGGGTCTTGCCCTATCTACGTAAGATACACGGCCAAGGCTCTATTTACTAACACTACTTCCTTCGAGTGATATCGAGTTCGTATCCAAACTGATAAACTATTTTTTTTTTTTTTTTTCTTCTCTCTTTATTTTATTTGTTTACTTTACTCTAAGACTTTTACTTTGGTTTAATTATGTATATTACGATTTTTTCTTACTTTAACTGTAAATAATGTAAATAGCTTAGTTTTAAGAATTTATTTCGTATTTTTTTTTTTTTTTTAGTGTTATAACAGGTACAGATTTTTTTTTTTTTTCTCTCATTATGGAACCTGACAATACGTCTGGTGAAGAATCGGAGGAAGAGACACCATTTTCCGAAGTCAGTGAGACCGATTCACAATATTTAAAAAGAAGATCTCAAAAGCGCAATCGAAACTCTGCCCCCGGTTCAGCGGGCAACTCACCAAATAAGAAAAAAAATAAATCGGCCAAATCAAAAAAGGCATCTGAAACAAACAAAAATACACCAAACACGCGTAGCAAAATCACTTCAGCCATCAAATCAGAATCAATTTCACCAAACACCTCAATCAGTAACTCTGTTACAGCCAACAATACTACAAACAAGATTCTGGAGCCAAAAGAAACTTATGATCTTGAACCGCCACCCATCTTCGTCGCAAAAATTGAAAATTTTATGTCCTTCAGACAAGAAATCGCTGACCTGATTGGGCAGCCAAATTTTACATGTTTTTCCAGAGTCAATGATATTAAAATAAATACCAACTCTAAAGAAAATTACAAAATATTAATTGAACATTTTACTTCACGAAAATACGATTTCCATTGTTACCAACTGAGACAGGAAAAAGCATACAGAGTCGTATTAAGAGGGCTTCATCCAACTACTTCTATAAGCGCAATCAAAATGGGTTTGGAAGAAATAGGCCATAGCGTAAGGAACATAGCTACCGTACCGTAGTACCGCGCTTCATCCTAAGGAAAAATACCCGCTACCGCTATTTTTCATAGATCTCGAACCTGCAAAAAACAACCCGGAAATTTTTAACGTAAAGCGTCTTTTATATTCAATAGTTCGTTTTGAAGAACCCAGACAAAGACCTATAGTAGTGCAATGCACTAACTGTCAAAATTTGGGACACACAAAAGCCTACTGCCATCATCAGGCCAGATGCGTCAAATGTGCTGGGGCACATCCGTCTGATATTTGCCAGAAACCAAGGCAAGAGACTGCTATATGTGCACTTTGTGGCGAGGGACACCCAGCGAGCTACAGAGGTTGCGTAGTTTATAAAAATCTTCTGAAGCTGAGATCGCATAATATGGCTTTGAAAAGCCTTAACCTTGATCATAAAAGTGGGACTGAGGCTCCCGCAATCGATGATAGAACAAATTTCCCAGCACTGCCGTCGTCACCTTCTCAAGTCATCCAGCCTCAACTATCCATCTCCACAGCTACGGACTATCCTCAACAGGGTTCGAAAAATTTATATCTCCAAACCACCATCAAGAACCAGCAGCCTCGACGACAGGCGCCTCAGGCTTCCCAATCCAAGCCTAAAACTGCTAAACCTCAGCCTCAACCTCCTCGTCCGCAAATCCCTCTTCACCAACTACCCTTAAGGGTCAAACTCCCGCCAGAGCATCCACCCCCAGTTCCATCCGTTCCTAATCCCAATGTAAACATCCCATCACAAGCCCAACAGAATATAGATCCAACTCCTCGCATCCCACGTCGGGCACATCCCCCTTCCAGCAATCCTAGTCGCACAAATTACCCATCACATCCTCCTGACCTAAATCCACTTCATAGCCAAAAACCTTCCGACATCAATTCTGTCCTTTCAACATTCCTGATAGATCTTCAAGAGACTATCAAACCGCTTATTACCCTCCTCACCAGACTCCTTTCCGAAATCCCGTTCAACTTCCCCCGATGAATACAAAGCCCCTAGCTATCCTTTTATGGAACGCTAATGGACTACTCAACCACCGAGACGAACTAGACTTATTTCTCCATGACAATCTCATTGACATTGCCCTCCTGACGCAAACTCACTACACTCAACGGACACATTTCTACATACATGACTACATCACTTACAGATCTGACCACCCAGATAACACTTCCCACGCTGGTTCCTGCATCCTTATCCATAAATCTTTATCCCACTCCCTTATTCCTTCCACTCCAACTGATGCCATTCAATCAACTTCTATAGTCCTTTCAACTCGCCCTTTCCATCTCACATTCTCAGCTGTATACTGTCCTCCTGGTAATTCCATCTCCTATAACCTCCTTGAATCCTTATTTCAATCCCTCGGATCGCGCTTTATTGCTGGAGGAGACTACAATGCTAAACACCAACGATGGGGTTGTCGAACATCCAACTCCCGCGGTAACATCCTTTCACGTATCTCATCTTCCAACAGTTATTCAATCCTCTCGCCCATGAGTCCTACTTATTGGCCAACATCACTCAAAAAACGTCCCGATATCCTAGATATATTTATCACCTCCCAGATTTCCTTCTCACAAACCTTAATCAAATCACTTGATGACCTTTCTTCAGACCATAGTCCAGTGCTGCTTTCACTACATTCAAGCTATGCTCCTAAACCATCATCTCCTAAATTGATTACAGGACGAGTACACTGGGACAACTTTCGTGATGACTTGGAAAACAAACTAGACTTGAAAATTCCGCTTAAGACAAAAGAAGACATTAATGGTGCCATAGAAAAACTTACAACATCAATAACGGACAGTATAAACAGTAACACCTTTAACAGTAAGATTAACAATTTACAAAAGACTAACTTGCCACAGCATATTCGTATCTTATTAACGGAAAAACGCAGAGCAAGATCGAAGTGACATAGAACTAGATATCCAACAGATAAAACTCATTATACCCAACTGGCTAACAAACTAAAATCAGAAATTAGAAAATACAAAATTCAAAATTTACTAAATTTTACTGAAAAACTTACACCTACCAACAAATCACTGTGGACGACGACTAAACGGCTCCTGAAATTTAAAGACTTTAATCATCCACTTCTTACTGAAGATCAAACTTGGTCCAAATCTGATGAAGAAAAATCCCAAATTTTTGCTCATCACCTCTTCAAAACTTTTAATCCACATCCTGATATCCTTAATCCAAATCAGCTTGAATGTATTGAAACAGAACTGGATATTCCACTTCAAATGACTCCTCCTCCTAGAGCATTTCATCCTTCCGAAATATCCAATATTATTCACAGATTACCCTCCCGCAAAGCTCCTGGCCACGACCTAATCACTTCCCACATTCTTAAGCTACTTCCTCGAAAAGCCATTCTATTCCTTACTTACATTTATAACGCCGTACTCCGTTCCACATATTTTCCTGACCCTTGGAAACTATCTGTAGTCAAAATGATACATAAACCCAAAAAGCCACCAGAATACCCATCCTCTTACCGTCCTATCTCTCTTTTACCCATCATGGGCAAAATCCTGGAGAAGCTCATCTTAAAACGCCTGTATCCCATCCTAGATTCTAACCACATAATCCCTGATCACCAATTTGGATTCCGCACATCCCATTCCACTATCTAGCAATGTCATCGTGTGGTAGACGTAGTCTCCTCTGCATTGGAGCGCGGAATGTATTGCACTGGAGTTTTTCTCGACGTTGAACAGGCGTTTGATCGAGTCTAGCATCCGGGATTGCTTTACGAACTCCGTAAATTCCTTCCCCCTACATATTTTCTTATCATCAGTTCCTATCTTACTGATAGGCACTTCAAAGTAAATCACAATAATACCTATTCATCCCTCTTTTCTCAATCTGCCGGAGTTCCTCAAGGTAGTATCCTTGGTCCTATCCTTTACACAGTTTATACAGCTGACATCCCAACCCATCCTAACACTGTTATTACCACGTATGCCGATGATACATGTGTCCTATCCGTTAATAATGACCCAACCATTGCATCCCAAACTCTTCAGTCACACATCACAAGCCTTGAAGAATGGTGTAAAAACTGGAGGATTAAAATAAATTCTAATAAATCCCATCAAATCACCTTTACCCTTCGACGTAAACCTATGACCTCATGTCCCACAGTATCCTTTAATAATACCCCACTTATCCCTGTTGAACAAATCCGATACCTTGGACTTCATTTGGACAAACGTCTAACTTGGAATCCTCATACCAGACTGAAACGACAAGAAACCGCTCGACGTTTCCGACTACTCCAACACTTACTTGACAAACGCTCTAAACTTCCCCTTAATTACAAAAGACTCATATACTTGACTATAATAAGACCTATTTGGACTTACGGAGTTGAGCTATGGGGCTCCACTAAACCATCGAATTCCTCTCGCATCCAATCCTTACAATCCAAAATCCTTCGTAAAATCCTCAATGCTCCTTACTTTGTCACTAATAAAATAATCCATAAAGACCTCAATGTTCCATATGTTTCCGATTTGGCCAAATCCAGATACCTATCCTTCCATAATAAACTTCATAACCATCCGAATCCTCTTGTTTCTAACCTTGCTTCCTCTTCGATTCCTGATAAGCCTCCGAAGCGTCTGAAAAGAAGATGGCCTCGTGATCTTCTCATGTAGACAAATTATTAGAGTGCTACCAGTGGGTAGTTTCTCAACAAACGTGTATCATGTAATAATATTTCTCTGTACAAATTTACTAGATGTATTCATACTAATACAGTTGTAAATATCATAATAAAAGTTAAAAAAAAAAAAAAACTTATAAGACTTACATAACTTTTTATTTGGATATAATTGAACCAATACTTTTAATTTCAATCAGTTAAAAAAGATAAAAGCGTTTTTGCTCCAATAATCATAAGATTTGAGACTGTTTGTCATGTGTTTTTTTTTTCTATTAAAGTCCTAGTCCATAGTTTAACAAGAAAATAAAATGAAAACAATAAAAGATTCGTTCATGAGAACCGATTCACCAAAATCATTGAGTCATTCCGAATGGATTCAGTTAAAATAATTGACTTTCGCATCGCTAATATGAATACCGTAACTTGGAGTGATTTTTGGGTACCTTCTACTATACGTCACAGCACTGGAAAATAAATTTCTTTTCATGGATCTATATCCGTCGAGTCACAGAAATATTTTTGTATATGTGCGTGTAAACTTATAGAAATCATACTACTGTATTTTCAGAAGAATTTTGAAACTCATTCTAGTGTGGAAGACACCCGACTACTACAAATAGTTTCAATTTCAATATCCAGATAAGTTCACCAACACCCCTCCAATATTATTTAATTTGATAAGCAAGTAAATTATGTACCGGAAGAGTTTACTTAAAATAAAATTACTTTTTATTTCAAATTAATTTCCGTTCATATAATATGGTACCATTAATATCATATCAATTGAGTTAAATGTAATTCGATGAAGTATGTAACCTGACCCAGTTCTCGATTAATATTAATCTGCTTATTCCTACAAATAAAAAAGAATATCGATTGGAGGCTGAAAAAACCTAATAAATGAAATGATGAGGGATGAATGAAACTACGACCTTCAAATTCAAACCGTTACATAAGTGGCCAACTCTATTGCGTAACTCTAAAGACGGAATTCCACTGAGGCAACTTTTGGGCAACATATAGCATGCGGCATTGACGCATGCTACACACAGTCATTCTATAGAAGGAACATAAAGCGAAAAAAAATATGTCTCCTTGCCGCATGCTACAAGTTGACCGTTGTTGCCTGTCAAATGCGTCTTCTCTCCACATGAATCAACGTGTCGTACAGTGTCGCTGTACAGGCTATCCAACAGTCCTCAGATCGGTGGGACTTGTTGCGGGCCAAAATGGAGTGGACGACCGAAAAAACTACGTCTTTTATTGATGGTTACCATATTCTGCAGAATTATGGAATGGTAAAATCGCTGAATACAAAAATATAAAAATAAAAAACGATATGTTGAAAAAATATTGGACTAATATAATTATTTATATTATAGGTGATGAAGGTAAAAATAATTGGTTTGTTTAATTATAATTAATTTATTTCAATAGGAAGATATAATTGTACGGTGATAGAGGTAAAAATTAATTAAGAATTTGTCAGCGTTTCATCGCGAAAAACTTCAAGAAAAGAATGGCTCATCTCCTAGCAAAAAGGGAAATCGTTTTGCTTATGACTACTGATTTTTTTATTGAACGTCGATGTACCCAAATCAATATTTTCAACTGTTAAGTGTTTAGTTGATGGCACGATGATGAAGATCAGTTGCTAGCAACCCAAATAGTCTGAGAACCAATGAGAACAAAATCTACATTATTTGATGAAAATTGGAAAGCATTTTTTGAATATTTATAACATCTTTGTTTTAAACATGAGAGTTTGCCAGTCAAATTGAGCTTACTTTCTGTAAAAGTGGCGACTGGTTTAATGAATATTGGGTCATTAACTTGAGGACCGAAACGAGAAATTCATTGTGAAAAATGTGAGAAGTTTTTTAGTTTATATATTCTTTAACTTTTATATATTGGTTGAGACAAGTAAGAGCTGAAGGGACTTTGTACCTGTTATCGATGTTCTGAAATAACCGCCTTATGATGAATAAGAACACATACATATTAATAATAAATAAAATATACACACGCACACGTTCATACAAACACTCACATGTATAATCAGTGGCGACTATAGAAATTTGTCCCCCGGCAATCACGTCAATAGTACTCCCCTTTCTCCAAAAAAAAAAAAAAAATTTAGGACGAGAAAATGACGTCCAGGGACGCCTAAACTTAAATGCTGATCTGCCTCTAAGTTAGCAGCTTTTATAGCTGCTGTAATATTTAGAAAGCTACGTTGGAGAGATAACTCCTAATCAAACGCATAGCAGTTTCGAGAAATAAAAATAATTTCTTTGAAACCCAAAATAAATTCTTAACAGAATCCAAGGCTGACATAAATAATAAATACATTTTTGGGTTTTGGATAAGTCAGATAGAAATCTCATCCCCTAAGAATCTTCCGAAGACTGCCTTTCTTTTTTTTTTATCCTTCTCTTCTTGGTCTTTTATGCTATACAGTTTTTTTTTTCTGAGCCAGAGTGTAAGGGCAGGAGATTAATGCCACAGTTAAAATTCCCCCGGAGAAGGCAGTGGATCAGCTGATTGGATGGTTGTGCTCTCAACTGGTCTCTCAGTATTTGCCTATTTTTAAGTGGAATCTCTCTGATTTTTTCATTGAATACATTTCACGTGTACATCGGAGCAGTTTATATTGCTGTTTGATACATATTTTTTTATAATTTTTTTTTCTCTTTCTTTCTTCTCCTATCGTATGCGGTATACTCACCAAGTGATGTCTAGTAAGGTGCCCAAGAGGACTCGGTCAGACGGAGTTAGCTCACCAGCCAAACAAAGAACTCGTAGCTGCCTACGAGAAACATCTCCAACAGCAAAAGTGAACATTTCAGAACCAAAACCTCAGCCACAACCAGGAACTTCTTCTCAAGAAATGATCGAAGAATCCCCTTTCTTTACTCCAAACCCCTACCAAGTGCTTCAAAATGACCGAGAAGTAATGGAATCTGCAGCGATACCCACAGAACCAAGGCCTCCTTCGATATTTGTGAAAAATATAAAAAATTTCCAGTTGTTCTGCACCCAACTAAATAAAATCTGCTCTGGTAGTTATTCATGTCTTAACAGGAACAACGATACAAAAATAACACCAGATACTGCTGAAACCTACCGAATAATGGTGAAGTACCTCTCAAACCTACCAGCTTAGGCAGGAGAGATCGTCACGAGTAGCAATAAGAAATTTACACTCCTCAACCCCAACTGAACTGATAAAAGAAGAACTAGCGGCGCTTGGTTTCAAAGTACGTCAGGTAACCAACGTTCTGTAGGAGAATAAGGAGCAGCCTGGAGTAAACAATAAAGTACCACTACCTTTATTTTTCGTGGATCTGGAGCCATCACCCGGTACAGAGAAAATATACGATATCATAAGATTATATTACACAATGGTGAAAGTAGAGAAACCATACCCCAAGAGAGAAATAGTGCAGTGCCATAATTGTCAGGCGTATGGCCACACTAAGACTTATTGTCACCATCTGCCGCGTTGCGTGAAATGAGGTGAAAAGCACAAATCAGTGGAGTGCACAAAACCTATACAAGATCCTGCACTGTGTGCACTATGACTGGAGGGACATCCGGCCAACTACAAAGGATGACAAATTTACAAGAATCTCAAATGCAGACACCTGAAAAACTGGATTCAAGATGAAGCAGGAAGACCAAGAAGAGTGAGAGCCTTCTAGAATAGTAAACAATGGTGTAT
Organism: Nezara viridula; assembly: GCA_928085145.1. Lineage (NCBI taxonomy): Eukaryota > Metazoa > Arthropoda > Insecta > Hemiptera > Pentatomidae > Nezara > Nezara viridula. The sequence goes on along the minus strand of OV725077.1, from coordinate 90,788,998 downwards.
CATTTTCCCAGCTACTTAGAGGTAAGAGCTCAACCGATAACTGTCAAGCCCTGCTGCAACAATAACCTCAATCCCAACCTCAAAATCCTATTGATCCGAATAAACCTAACCACCAACAACAAATTCATCATATCCCTCCTCCTTCAAATGCAACAGATCTCACCACTTTGCTGGCATCTTTCCTTACCGATTTTAAATCCTTAGTTACTCCACTCATATCAATCCTCACAAATCTCGTATCTCACCTCATCCCCCCTTTAAAAATTCCTTAATGACTCACATCCCAAAACCCATATCCATTCTCCTTTGGAATGCGAGTGGTGTTAGAAATCACGTTGACGAACTGACAGCTTTATTACTGGACAAGAACATCGACGTGGCACTAATTACGGAGACACGACTGACCGGAAAACAGCATTTAAAAATACCTCAATACATAACATACCATCCTGACTGTAAAGCACATGCCGGTACTGCTGTTATTGTACACCACTCATCACCAGCTCCCATTACCGACACAAGATTTCCTACAATCAACCGCTATCGTAATCAAAACCTTCTCCTTTTCCGTCACCATAGCATCAGCATATTGGCCTCCTAACAGATCCATATCCAATATCCAGTTCAGTTCTCTTCTCAACTCCTTAGGACATAATTTCATCCTGGGTGGAGATTTAAAAGCCAAACACCATCAATGGGGTTCTAGAACCACGAACTCTCGTGGCAGAACATTGTTATCTGCACTCAATTCCCAACGGTTCAGTATCCTTCCTCCTAACTCACCTACCTACTGGCCCACAGATCCTAACCGCAATACCGATATCCTTGATGTTTTCATCCACAGTGGCTTAGGTCCCCTCAATCATTCCCTTACCGTCTTGCCGAACTATCCTCAGATCATAGTCCATTATTACTCCGATTATCTCTAGCTCCTATTCCTAAGTCTTCTCCACCGTCCTTCATCAGAGGCCCAGTTAACTGGAAACTCTTTCACCGAATCCCTTCCGATAAAATTACCTCAGAATAACCCTAAAAACCTCAGATGACCTTGACAACCTCGTACACCTTTTCACCACCACTATCCAAAAGCAATCTGGACTGCTTCCTCTCCAAACCACTCCTCAAGAACTCCCAAGAAAAATAAGTTACCTCAACGCCTCATAGACCTAATTCATACCAAACGTCGCGCCAGATTATTATGGCAACGTACTAGACACCCCATCGATCGTCGCTCCTATAATTTTTACAGTAAACAATTAAAGCAGGAATTGGCCATCTTCAAATCCCAATCTTTCAACTCCTACCTTACTTCCCTCTCTGTTCATGACAATTCCTTATGGAAGATCACCAACAAAATCCTAAAATCCCATCATATTTCCCATCCCTTCCGTCGAAGCGATGGCGCCTGGGCAGCGTCTGATGAAGATAAAGCTGAGGAATTTGCCAGACACCTCTCCAGAACATTTACCTCTCATCCGGAATCCAACCTCACCCATACCACAACAGTAGAAGAATTCCTTACACCACCCATTCAACTTTCCTTGCCCCCTAAAGCAGTTAATCCTTCTGAGGTCAAACATCACTTACAAAAACTTCCTCTCCGTAAATCCCCTGGATACGACCTCCTTACCTCTCAAATCCTTCGACAACTTCCTCCTAAAGCTGTTATATTTCTCACCTACTTATATAATGCCATCCTAAGAACCACCCACTTTCCTCTTTTGTGGAAACATTCCACTATTATCCTGTTTCCGAAACCAGGCAAACCTCCCAACACCTCAACGTCCTACAGACCAATTAGCCTTCTTCCGATTCTCTCAAAAATCTTTGAAAAGATCCTCCTGAAACGCATCCTACCCTTTATAGAATCCCAAAATCTTCCTTCCCATCAGTTCGGATTTCGTTCACAACACTCTACAGTCCAACAAGGACTCCGAGTGGTTGATCATATTTCCGCAGCATTGGAAAGCAAGCAATATTGCTCGGGTGCATTTCTGGACATAGCTCAAGCTTTCGACCGGGTATGGCACGCCGGGCTTCTTTCCTAGCTGAAAAACTATCTTCCCCAGTCCTTGTACCTTGTTCTCCGTTCCTACCTCTCAGATCGTACCTTCCGAGTTCGTTGCGGTACTGAATTTTCGCATTGCTATCCAATTGAGGCAGGTGTTCCTCAAGGTAGCGTATTGGGTCCCGTCCTTTACATCCTCTTTACCGCCGATATCCCTGTCCATCCCGATACCTTCCTGGCAACTTTTGCTGATGACACCGCCATTTTATCATCCGACTCAGATCCTGATATAGCATCCTTAAATTTTCAATGACACCTCTCCCTGATTGAGCACTGGTGTAATAAATGGCGTATTAAAGTAAACGAATCCAAATGCCAACACATCACCTTCACGCTCCGACGCAGTTCCTGTCCACCAGTACCAGTTTAATTCCATTCAGCTTCCTTTCTCAGACACAGTCCGGTACCTTGGCTTTCTCTTAGACAGACGACAAACGTGGAACCCTCATACTAGACTTAAAAGACACGAACTAAACCGATAATACGGACAACTAAACCGGCTACTAAACAGAAAATCAAAACTTTCCATTGAAAACAAGTTACTTATCTACAAGGCAATACTGAAACCTATCTGGACTTACGGACTTGAACTGTGGGGAACAGCAAAATTTACTAACATCAAACGCATCCAATCCTTCCAACCTAAAGTCCTTCGAACAATAGTCAATACTCCTTTCTATGCAACCATCAAAACCCTACACCATGACCTTAATATCCCATTTGTCCTAGACCTTATCCCAGCAAAATTCTCCAAATTCCACCAGAACCTTACCCATCATCCAAATCCCTTTGCACAATCTCTATCGAGCACCACCCATCCATATAATCCTCCAAGGAGGTCAAAACGGCAGTGGCCCCGCGATCTTTTATAGTTTGTAAATATTGAAGTTCTGGCAATGGCCAGATTCTCCACTCACGACATGAGTGTATGTGGCTAAAGCACTCTTGCTCAATCTCCACTGGGTTTAGCCCTAGTGACGCGGTTGAGAGAGGAGTGCAGGGAACTCCTGGAGTCATACTTTTTCCTCCACAGTTGGAGTGACAAGTCTGGTTTCTAATTCTCTCGCCAAATTGTAAATATTGTATATAGGTGTGTATGTGTTCTTTTTATTTATTTATTTTTAGGTTATTTTATTCTTATTTATTGTATATATATTATTTTTCTGTATAATTCATTTTATTTATTGTACATAGAGTGTGAATGTGATCTGTGAACTCTATTATAAATGTCCTAGAGACAGATTGTAATATTTTTCAATAAATAAGCTTAAAAAAAAAAAAAAAATCCCCCGACACCGGAACGCAGTTTTATCAAATTATTTCTTTGATCAGATTGCCGGGCAAAAGCAGTGCTGTATACACGCGTTAGACCCCCTCAAAAATGACTTGTATCTTCAGAACACTAACTTATTCTTTGAATCAATACAACTCTAATTTAACCAATATTATTTATTCATAATAAAAAAATGCTGCCGACACTAAAATATAGTAGTTGTCTGCTTCGTATTTGTGAATGGCGAGTCCGTCAAACATGGGATTCCAGTAATACCTCACGGTTCCACGGGACGAATTGTCCGCCTTCTCGATGCATTGGATCACGATTACAATCTTGTAAGAAGGCCAATAAAGAGCATTGACAGCTCTCAACAGTTCTATGTTCAAGTATCTACAGAGGACGGCAAAATCGTCGAAGTCGTATTCTATTATCTTTTCGAAGAGTTGATTCGTCTTCTGCAACAAGGTTTAAATTGTCAAACACAATAATTGTCCCAAAATATGATGGTTATATTTCCATCTTAATGTGTTACTGAATACATGCTAATATGCTTTAAGTACTTTTAAAGGCTCGATAATATAACATATAATATTAGATATAGTCTGTGATACAGACCCCTTCATATCCAATTATTTACATCTGCCTGAAATTTCGTAAACAGCTTCTTCTCACGTAACCTACATATATTTTATGTACGAAAATTCTCCGAATTGGGGCATTTTCAACGCGGAGGTAGGCAATCTTTTTCTATTTAATTAGGTACTAAAAACTCGTAAATTCCCATTTGATTTCAATTTGAATCGTAAGATAACTAGAGGACAAAGTCGTAAAAAAAGGTGGCCTTCAAAAATATTGAGCCGTTTGGCATGATCTTCCCCTCCAAATTGTAAAAATAACGAGGTTATATAGGCTAAACGCCCCAATATTTTTGTAGGTCACCTTATTTATCGATTTAGTGATCAAATTATCTTACTATCCGAGTTGAAAGCAAATGGGTATTTACGAGTTTGAGTGCGCACTCAGATTTCCTCCGCAGTTCTCGACTTCTCATTATCATCCTGTTATACCGAGCGAGCATGATTTTCAATTCTCGATCTCTAGATACTATCTTATATTTCTCCTTTAGTTCTTGATAAATGGTTTTCAATGTTTATATTCATTGAAAACCAAAAATGAATCATTTTTATTTATTATCTGTATTGCGAAATAGTTTTTTTTTTTAAACAAACAACACTTAACGTACTTTTGGGGAAGAAATTTTTGAAGAATCGACATTTACGCCCTGTTAGAGACTATCAATAACGATAAAACCAACCATATATTAAAAAACACTTAATTGTACATTAGTATAACGAGTTTAATCAAAATCGTTGGAGTCGTTTTGGAGAACATCGTAAAAATGTATTAAATAGATGATATAAAGTACCACTTCTGATTTTCCAATTTTGACGAAAATGTTACTTTAATATCCCAGGTATATAAAAACATCAAGTACGCAATTGAATCGGTGAGTGCAGAAATCAATTCAGTCACAAATTTCCAATTTTTCAGGAGAGAGAAAAAACTTCACAAGTCCTCCATAGGTTTCGTTACTTACGTACGTCAGGTAACCAACGTTTTGAAGGACAGTAAAGAACAGCCAGGGGTAAGAAATAAAGTCCTACGACATTTGTTTTTCATGGACATGGAACCATCACCAGGTATCGAAAACATATATGAAATCACAAAATTGCACTTACTTACTGCATTGTGTTACGGTCCATTAAGAACCAACGCCTCCTCCAATTTCTTTCTCCGAAATTATACTGCATAAGCGTAAAAGTATAGAAACCATATCCCAAGAGGAAAATCATGCAGTGCCATAATTTTCACGCGTATTGCCATACGTTAACTAAATTTGGTGAATAGGACAAATATTTCGAGCTCATCAAACCGATACAAGTTCTTGCAGTTTTTTTCTTTAATTGTAGTCCTTTTCCTCACATTTTAGAGTTTACGGGGGTTTCCTAGGTCAGAGGGCGAGGGTGCATGATTAATGCCAGAGTTAAAAGCCCTACCCCCTCCTTGCCACGGCGACGCGAAATCGGTATTATTTTATTACATTATCTTCCATCCGGGTTTTCAGGGAACGCACAGTGCTGTACACACACACGTGTTTGTCTGCTCGGCCACCCTAACCCTATGTTCCACCAGTTTGTGCTCTGTGCCGGGAGACTACAAAGGCTGATAAATTTACAAGAATTTCAAATTCAGAAACTTTAAAACCTGCAATCAAGAAAAAACAACCAGACCAAGAAAAGAACCTTCTAGTTTCGTTCTCCCAATCAATAAATCTGAAGCCCGGCCAGCAACAACAATCTCAACTACAACCTCAATATCCTATTCATCTTAATATACTAACAACAAACAAAGTCCTCCTCCTTCAAAAGCATCGACAGATCTTTGGACAGTTTGGATACCAACAGACAGTTTGTTCAGTTTGTTGGCATCTTTCCTCATCGAATTTAAATTCTTTGTTACCCCACCCATATCACTCCTTACAAACCTCGTATCTTACCTTATCCCACCATTAAAAAATCCTTTATATCTTTCCTATAAAATTGACCTCTGAATAAACCTGGAAACCCTAGAAATATTGACAATGCCATAGATACCTTCATACTCAACAAGCAATCTGGACTGCTTTCTTTCCAAACCACTCCTCAAGAATTCCTAAGAAAAATAATTTACCTTAACACTTCATATACCTTACATTCCACCGTCCAACAAGGACTCCGAGTTGTTTACCATATATCCTCAGCTATAGAAAGCAAGAAATATTTCTCGGCTGTATTTTTAGACATAGTGTAACCTTTAGACCCGTTTTGACACGCCGGATTGCTTTTCAAGCTTAAATTCAATTTTCCTCCCATCTTTATTCCTAGTCCTCCGATCCTACCTTTCTGATTGAACCTTTCGAGTTCGCTGCGGTACAGAATTTCCCAACTGCTATACAGTCGATGCCTGTGTTCTTCAAGGTAGCATTTTGGGTCCTTTCCTTTATATCCTCTTTACGGCTGATATCCCAGTCCATCCAGATACTTTGTCGGCAACATGTTGTGATGACATCACCATCCTATCACCCAATTCTGATCCTGAAATAGCATCCTTCAATCTACTAAGGCATCCCTCTCTAGTTGAATATTGGTGTAATAATGGGCGTATTAAAGTCAATTAATTAAATGCAAGGACATCACTTTCACTCTTCGTTGCAGATTCTGTCTACCAATCTACTTTAATCCCATCTAACTTCCTTTTTCAAACACAGTACGGTATCTTAGCTCTCACGTAGACCGAAGACTAACATGGAATCCACATACTGGAGTAAAAATATTACTGACTAGGAAATCTCAACTTTCAATTGACAACAAATTACTGAGCTACAAAACGATCTTGTAACTCATTATCATATAATTGTCAGTTATTTTAAACAATGGTGAAGTTAAAGTAAGCTCGGTGATAAATTTGTTTAAAGCTAATGATTTACTAAACAAAATTTAAATTTGAGATTTTTTTTTCATATTAATGTATTATTGAAATAATTGAAATGAAGGTTAGACAGGCGTTGATGACTTCAGGGTTTTTTATCTCTAAGCCCCAAATAACAACGAAACGGCGTACGAAACTGAAATTGCATATTTTAAGGTTTGTATATACCTGGGGTGTTACAACTGTTTCATAAATCAGCAGACCTGAATAGCCACTTGATATCGTAGATTTTACACATTTTTAGAATTTTCTCGATTTTGATTCAAATCATTATATCAGTGTAAAATTAAGTTGTTTTTAAAATAATGTAGGGTTTTTTCTCATCAATATTCTAAAACTTGAATGTCCAAATTTCAAAATCTCTTTCTCTAAAGTACTTTTTTTTACTTTGAAATAACTAAATATTTCACATTGGAACCAGATAAAACAAATATTAAATATAATATATGAAAGAATTTGATAATTACCTAAAGGAGAAAAAAGGATCGCAACAGAGTACCGAAGAAACCCGCCGAAGAAAACCGTCCCAAGATGGGCCCAAAGATTAGAATAGGTTTCCATACGTAACATGTACTTAATAAAATACGGGTAATGTACAGAACATCGGTTTATTGCAAAAAATCGCTAAGTACATTTTTGATATAGGTTAATTTCTTAATGGTTTTATAAATTCTGAATTAATAAATTGTTACAAAAACACTGCAAGGACATGAAAATAAAACAAATCTTTTTTTGCATCAAATATAGTTATAACAAGCGCACAATTTTCTGACTTCATAAAGGAAAATTTGATCAAAGTTCTTCATTAGTCGAGGTCACAAAATATCACTCAATGAATTTATGCAATAAACCTACGATATACATGCGGTTTTCATAAATTCGGTATTATTATTTAATATATTAACCAACCGATTCCTTATCTGTAATCAAAGGACTGCAATATACATGGATCTGTAACACATCGCATCAAAAAATTCAACTCATGAACTTGAAACTATTTAAATATTTATGAAATAACATGGTCATGTGTCCCTTCACAGATTGGCATAATTGGCAATGAACGAGCCGATGAAAGAGCAAAGGAAGCCGCCAAAGCACAGATTCACCAGTTTTAGGATCAATATTTATCAACGAGTGGACAAGAGAAATTACAAAAAAAGTGAAGGATAATTGGAATGCACATTGGAAATTACTGCCACTCAATCACCTTCGTCTGACCAAAGAAGAAAATCCAGCTTGGTATTTCCCAAAACATGTAACATCAAAAGAATGTTCTTTATAGAATTTATTATTAATTCTTAATTAATTATTAATTCTTATTATTAATTATTAATTCTTATTATTAATTATTATTATAATTCATCAGGCCCAGAATTGGACATACCAAACTGACCCATCTCCACCTACTTCTTGGCCTACATAGACCAACACGTGAGACATGTGAAAACGTTAATCTGACCATAGAACACAATTCCAGTGCAACTAATTCCGTAAACAAAAAAATGAACTCAAAATTGATGACAAAGCATCGTCCAAATGAAACAATGATATTGAAAAAACAATAAAGTATATTAAAAAAATAATATCAATAAGTTATATTAAATAGAAGAAAGATTGTTGTTAATGACTTTGGCAGTCGATGCGACGTTAAATAATAGCAAATAAAATAATTTATTGTAGTAATTTTTGCTGGAATAGAGGTGTTTTTGGGTGACAGAATATTAAATCTGGTATTCCTTTTACGAAGCTAAAGGTGAAAAATCTCAACTTATTCTGTTTTTTTATCAATGTATTATTCGCGTTTTTTATTTTTATCACCCTCCAACTATAGTACCGATACCTCCTTTTTATAAGAACTTCCTTGTTTTATAAGCTTTGAGCCCATATTAATTAAGTTGATTAAGCAGAAATTCACCTCTAGTTGAGAAGACAATTTATGTGATCTGATATTCTGTCGCCCCAGAGTTCGGAAAAATTAGCGAAAATGAATTGTTAACATTTTTTTTTTCTATATTCTGGGATGCATTGCGACAAATTATAAAAAAAATTTACCAATAGTAAAATACTGCTTTTTTCAAAAATTGATCATCCAAAGTTGTAAGCACAAGGGTTTTTTACTCCGATCTCAATTATTATGATTTATGGGAATTGATCAATATTGTATTAAGTGACCAACTAAAGCTTTGTGAGCATTTGTTTTAATAAAAATAATTTAATCAACTGGCGCGTTTAATTTTTTTTCTGAGGATGTTAATTTATAATAATGAGTTATTACCTCAAATCAGAATCGACGTACCGTTTGTAAAGAATGCTGCATTCGGTTTCTATATTGAAGCATTTGGAAATTTAAGGAAGTACCCTATTTTCGTTGAAAAATATTTTTTTTGAAGAAGTATTGTTTACATTGAGTGGGATATTTTATGTCAAAAATAGCCATAATTGGACAAATTAAAACATTCATGTCACAAGAAATAGATGACATCAAAACCTATTTAAAGTATTAGTTTGTTATTATTAATTAACAATCCTGAAAAAAATAATCTACAGCTTTAATTTTTGCATAAACTATAGATGTTAAAATTAAGAACATTAGATTTAATTATCATTTAATGTTTTTAATCCAACATCGTGTCTGCATTTATTTAACATCTATGTCTATTACAGTTATGACTATACATTTTTCCTGTCCTTATCATCCGTTAATTGTCCAGTAAAATTAGGGATTGGCTCCGACATTCAAAAAATAAAGATGAAACTTAACTCAGAATCAGTTAAAAATTAAGTATCAAAATTAAGGTACCGTAAAATAATTAAAAAAGAAATTATTGAGATGTCATCAGAAGAAATGTTTAATCTGCTCTTTGTTAATACAATGTTATTCTAAAGAGCAAAATAGATTTTAGATGCATTACATTATGTATACATTCAAAAAGTTCTCTCTAACTCTGGTTTAATTATTAATTAAACCAGTGTATTTTTTTTCCTGGTTATAAATGTGAAATTCTATAAAATGATTTGTTAAAACAAAAATTATTCCAGAAAATTTAAATAATTCAATTCAAATTAACCAGAAATTTGCTATCCCTTCATTCTGTAAATTTCGTTTTGATATGGCTATATTTGTTAAAAGAACTACTTTCATCTTAATAATAAAATGGTGGAATATGACTCATTATAATAATAACATTCTAAATAAAACGTAATGTTTATCTAATTTATATAGTACACAATACTCCTTACTTAAGTCAGAGATCGTTCATTATCTTTTCCATAATAACTGGTAAAAAGTCACAAAAAATCCCCCACCGGGTTTTGATGGAAGTAGGGGAGGAGAAGAACAGAAAACTGATATTTTTTAGTTTTTTGGGAGCCATGATGTTTCTCTTAAAGATTGTTCAGTACAATATTAAGGAACTTAAAAATATCTACAGAAACGACCCTGTACATTTTGTAATGAAATCAATTGATACGCAGATATATTTATGAGGTTATATTTATTACATTTTCACTTTAAGCAAAAACTGATCCAAACCACGAAATTAATTTTTCTCATAGTAGACGATATCTTTTTGAAGTTTAATTAGTTTTTTTTAGTATTTTCGATCGTTCGATTTATTATTTAAAGTTTCTTTATTTTAATGATTTCTGAAAGCCATTGACAATCAGCAAACCTATATTTTGTAATTTTTATACCAACTTTAAATTTACAATTAATACGATTAAACTTGTCCTTTCTAAAACAATTTAAAGGAGACTTTTTAGCAGTTAAACTACGGTAAGTTCGGGTTTTCATAAAATCTTCACACTTAAAGATAAAATCACATTATAAATCATAAAATCACACTTTTAGAAAAACGTCCTTGTTAGATGGGCTTTAAATTAAGTTATGGTTTGTTGCAGAGTAAATTGAGATTCATCCCTACTTGAGTAAAAAGATGTAAACATATTTGGGTAGATTCCTAACTTTTCCCTACTAATAACATTTTTACACAATTAGAGAAAAATGTATACTCATTTTTATTAATATACACTTAAAGCCATAATCAACGATTATGATTACGATTACGATTACGATTATAATCAAAAAGATCACAATTATTTGATTACACGATTGTAATCGTAATCACGGTTTTTGATTTTGATTATAATCGCGTAATCACGTAATCGTAATTATGTAATTATAATCATTGTAATCAAAATCACTGTAATCGTAATCGTGTAATCATAATCGCGTAATCGTAATAAAAAAATCAAATACACACGATTTTCCTGTTTTTAGAGATAGGCTTAAAGGAAAACAAGAATAAAACATTTTCTATTTTCTTTAGCTGCCGGGAGTACCTTCTTTGTTAATAACGTCGGTTAACATTTAATATTTTCCGGATTTCCATTCACTTTTCTTCTGTTATCATGCGAATCGATGCTCGGTTTTTCACCGTTCCAACACTTTTCCGGGTATATTGATGTTGACGAAAATGGAGAATTAGTGTAGAAATTTTTCCGAATTTCCACTCGTTTTTCCTCTTTTATCTCGTCTATGCATGCTAGGTTTTTCTCCACTCCAACAGTTTGCCGACTATGTAGATGTAGGCGAAAATAGAGAATGAATGCAGACAATTTTCCGGATTTCTATTTGCTTTTCCTCTTTTATCTCGTGAATGGAGTCTTAGTTTTTCACCGTTCTAACCATTTTATAACTGTTTAGAGGAAAACCAATGGAAACGGGAGTGGTACAAATTTGCCGAATTTTCATTTACTTTTCCTCTTTTATCTCGAAAATGAAGGATCAGGTTTTTCACCGTTCCAACAGTTTCCCGGCTATGTGGTGGTAGGCAAAAACGGATAAATGGTGAAAAAAATTTTCCGAATTTTCATTCGCTTTTCCCACTTTATCTCGTGAATGGATGCTCGGTTTTTCACCAACACATTTCCGACTATATAGATGTAGAAAAAAACGGAGAAATGGTGTAGAAAATTTTCCGAATTTCCATTCGCTTTTCCTCTTTTATCTAAATCTTTTATCTTAGGAAAAGTGAATGAAAATTGGAAAATTTTCTTCAAAATGTCCCCATTTTCCTTTACCTCTATAAAGCCGGAAAACTGTTGGAACGGTGAAAAACTGATCCTTCATTTCCAAGAAAAAATAGGAAAAGTTATACCACTCCTGTTTCCATTGGCCTTCCTCTAAACAGCTATAAAATGGTTGGAACGGTGAAAAACCGAGACTCTATTCACGAGATAAAAGCGGAAAAGCGAATGAAAATTCAAAAAATTTTCTACACTAATTCTCCATATTCGCCTACATCAATATAGCCGGAAAAGTGTTGGAACGGTGAAAAACGAGCATCCATTTACGAGTTTAAAGAGGAAAAGCGAATGAAATTTCGAAAATTTTCTACACTAATTCTCCATATTCGCCTACATCAATATAGCCGGAAAAGTGTTGGAACGGTGAAAAAACGAGCATCCATTTACGAGTTTAAAGAGGAAAAGCGAATGAAAATTCAAAAAATTTTCTACACTAATTCTCCATATTCGCCTACATCAATATAGCCGGAAAAGTGTTGGAACAGTGAAAAACCGAGCATCCATTTACGAGTTTAAAGGGGAAAAGCGAATGAAAATTCAGAAAATTTTCTACACCCTATTCCCATTTCCACTTTTCTCTACATAGCCGAAAAGTGTTGGAACGGTAAACACCTGACCCTTCATTCATGAGATAAAAGATGAAAAGGGAATGAAAATTAGGAAAATGTTAATCGGTAAACCGACGGTATTATCATAGAAAGTGGTCCCGGAAATTAAAAGAAAATAGAAAATGTTTTATACTAGTTTTTCTTTTAGTCTATTTCTAAACAGAGGAAATCGTGTGTATTTGATTTTTTGATTACGATTACGCGATTATGATTACGTGATTACGATTACAGTGATTTTGATTACTTGATTATGAATACAGTGAATTCGATTACATGATTACGATTACATTGATTTTGATTACGTGATTACACGATTGTAATCGTAATCAGGTTTATGATTACGATTGTAATCATGTAATCAGGTAATCGTTTCATACTTTTGCTATAATTATAGTGCTACTGTATCAAGTATAAAATTGGCGTGGTCATAAAGTTTTATTTTCAGTTGTAATCATGTAATCATTGATTACGATTTTGCCCATCTCTGCTTAAAGCTCATCAAACAAAGAAGTTTTTCCGAATGTGTGGAATCTTCAGTCCAGTTGGAGGGGGGAGGGGGAAAATCGGGAAGAATCCTTGATTTAAACAAAATAGAACTTACCATAGTTTAATTACTTAAGTTTCATTTTAAATTGTTTTAAAAAAGACAAGATTTACTTGCATTTAATGTAAATTTAGTCTAGTTTACTATGAAGTAATTGGTTGTAGCCTAAATTAAACATTTTTTAGTTATTACTTTTTATTCAACATAAAACGTGGTTAGATTAAAAATTACAAAATTTAAGTTTCCTGGTTCGCTGTATGTTATCAGACCATGGTTTATGGTAACCATATAAGTTCTAATGTATTCTATTAGATATTATCAATTATATGAAATTAATTTCAATCTAAATTTCAGATCATTATCACGAAATTACCCATTGATTTATATCGAATATAATTATTTTGCTAATGACTTTTAAGAATCATTTATATAAAAAACTTTAAATAATAATTTGAACGATTGAAAATGTTAAAAAAAAAACAATTAAAGTTGAAAAAGTATCGCCTACTATGAACAATATCAGTTGAAGCCATTTTTGTTTAAAGTGGAAATGCAATAAATATCTCCGTAACCATAGATTGTATAAAAAAAAGAAGGTATTGTGTATCATTTTTATATAGCTTTTAAAGTACTTTAATATGGTTTAGCTTAGCAAAACACCTCATAGTTTTTGAGATATAAAAAAAAAAGAAATCAGTTTTCTGTCCTGTCCTCCCTCCCTTCATCAAAAACAGACGCGGACTTTTTGGAACTTTTTACCAGTTATTGTGGGAAGGACAATCAGCAATTCCAGGCGTTTCACCGCTATTTTTTTTAATGTTGGGGAAAGGCTGTTTTCCCCTTAACTTTACTGGACTATAAGTTTATGCGTTTATTGTCACTTTCAATTACGTTATCAGGGGTGCTTGTTCTATCAATGATCGATGTCGCATGATTCCCCTCTTCTCCACTCCCATAACAAGAAAGTAAATTGCTCTCCTCTTCAAGAAAACGAAAGTAGAAGTTAAAAATGTGTTGATCATTAAAAACTACACTTGTGTTCTGATTTATTTTCCTCTTGTTTGAAGGTTGCTCCAAATTGAAACCTTGTTTCATAAAATGTGCCTCCCTTCTCTTTCAATTCTCAAAATCCCGTTTAAATGTGCCCCCTCCTTAAAATGGTTCAGCTCCTTTCGATAAAACGGATCTTTTTCAGTTGATTTCGGGGCCTTAACAGCCAGTCTTTGGTCACTTTCATCTACTTTCGGACACAATCGGCCATTGTCGGGATTCTAAATATGGGGTGATTATGAGATGTCAATTCATCTTTGAGGATTGACAATTTTAACAGTACCGAAAAAAGGAATGGAAAGTTCAAGCAACAAGAATTTGAAGTAGCCAGTACCCAATTGAACACTAATGCTGTAGAATTGTTTCAAGGAATAGATAACTTGAAAGAATAATTAGTGAGTTGTATCCATTGAATTATAAATATGATGTAAAGAACTTAAGCCCTTCGATTGTGAAACCTGAAAACTGGAATATATTTGTAAGTACTGCTTGATAGATTATATGCAAGAGTGCAGAACTGAAGAGTGAAACTTAATAAGCGAGAATAACAGTCATATAAATTCCAACAACAGTGATTCAAATATGTTGAAAAGTGATGAAGCATTAATTACCGTAAAATGTTTTACAATAGCCTCATCCACAACAGCCTTCCTTTAGTATTAAAGTAATTTAATATACTCAATTTATCTCGTAATACAAAAGTAAATAATAATGGAACTTGAACAAGTAGTGATTGAGTGAATTTTAAAGTAACACAAAAATATATTTTAGTAAATTTTTACAAAGAATATTTTTAACACATTAATTCTAATAATAATTAACATCTGGTTTTAAAAATCAATCATAAGAGCAGTGTTGCTTGCAATTAAAAATAATACATTTCACATAGTAATACAAAAAAGTCATACGTTCATCATAGTTTATCTTAACAAATTCCAGAACAGAATCATTAAGCAATTGAAAAAAAGACTATAAGCAGCACTAATTACTAAGTATTGCTCGTATTAGACATTTGGCGGCCCCGTATAATAACGTCAACTCCCCAAAAATATTAAATTGATTTCTTAAGCTATTTTATATTATGCAATATTTGAATTTTATTTAATTTAATATGTATCTAATACAGTTGGTTTATTGACAGGCTAAATTTGATTATTTTGATACGTTTTGAATTTTTTTTAAATTTCTAATAAGCAGCGAGCGCCCCTGGAGATTAGCTGGCGCCCCCAAAAGGCCCCTAAAACCAGCCCGGTAGCCCCGCCCTAAGGCCGGCGCTGGTACTAAGTACAATCATAAAATTAATTATTTGAGATAAGCAGGTTACCTCCTGAAGTATGTTAAGAACTGGCTTCAACTGGAATCGGATCTTGGGTGTGAGGCGGTAGGAGTTGGGTGGAGGAAGGCGTACCTCTAACCTGCTAGCTCGATTGCCAGCGAGACCTCTTTTTTTTATAATCGCCGTCCCACTCGTCGCGTGTTGGGCGGAGCTCCTTGATTCCATTCTGTGGCAAACTTCTTACCTAAATAGATACTAACTAGGGCAGCTAAAAAAAAAAAACCGTTGTTAGCGCTTTGGTATAATCCATAAAAACATGTACCAATTTTAATGAATTAGCAATTATTGCGGCAAAATATAACATGTGTTTATTTTGTAACCAATTTTTAAAGGTTATGACTTGTATTGGATAATTTTTTTTGACAGATAATGTCACTATTTACACCTCTTTGACAAAAGATTAATGGTACTTTACAAATGTTGCTACACTATCATGGATGGTCTCAAGAATCAATGATCATACTCTAAAGAGGGTCGCTCAGTAAGTAAGGCATTGTGCCACCAAAAGAAATTACGAAACTACGATAATGTTCGAGAACATTTATTGAGATGTCTAGATCAATAATTAACAAACAATAGTTGCCACCGTTGACTTGAGGCTCTTTGCAATTATATTTGTCGACGTTTCTCAATACCTGCTACGCTCAATACCTAATATGATAATAACCAGAGGTACCCACAGAGGGGTTGTATGGTGCAAGTTGCGCCATCAGAATTTTTGGGGGAGAGGATGCACATTAAGTTTTCAATTTTAAGAGAATATTTAAACCAGAAAATAAAGAAAAAAAAGGCACTCTGAGATTTGCGTGTATATAAAAAAATGTATAAGGGCGCCGCATACTTAGAAGAGCGGCAGATATGATTTTATCCTAAGTACACAACACAATCACTGCCTTCCGTATATCCATTTTCAGCATTTATTCAAACGGCGTCGCATGTTTGAAATATCGGTATGTGGTACCTTCATTGTGTGTATATAATGAATACAGCTAATGCCTTGTCTTTTGCTATAGGACGCGGAAGAAAATTTAAAATAAACAAAACAACAACTTACGAGGTATTATCAATAGTGACAGGCCGTTTCAACATTCTAAAAGAAACTAATTAGGAAATAAAGAAAAAAATAAAAAAAGGAAATAAAGACTAATTTCTCCATCCCCAAATTTATTGCCCCCCCCCCTCCCTATTTTAAAATAATGTACCCCTTTTGACAATGCTCTCGCAATTATTTAAGATGAAATTCTCATTTAAAGGAAAACTATTTTAAAACAAAATAATAATGAATTCCTGGGATGGGCATACGTAGAGGAGGATAGGAGGGAGTTTTACCTCCTCTAAATATTAATATTACTTGTTGATTGTAATTGCCTGGTTGCGCTCTCCAGTAAAACTAAACAACGTGAAGGACAAGCGACACTCGTTCATAAACTCTAAGTATCCCAAATAATATTTTCGTATATTTAGTGACTCCCCAAGACAATTCATGAAAAAAATTGATAAAGGAAAAAAAATTGTTTTGGGGGGCTAACTCACCACCTATACATCATATCGGTTTTGAACGAATCTAAACGTTCCTGAGTCTATTTTTTGAAAGGTCATTAAATTTCTGACAAAACTGTCAAAAATCGTCTGAATCGGACCAGTTTTAGCAAAGTTACAGTATATTGTTTTTTATAACCTGGTTTTAATGACAGTTAACTTGCCCGTTTACATTGCTTGGTTCATTTAAGAAATCGTACCCTAATGATTTCACTGATTGGTTTTTAGGAAAATAAATCTAATTCAATTGCTTGTTTTTTTTTTCATTTAAAGTTGTATTCGTTTGGCTTTCTAATAGATAGGAAAGTCATGTAAGTGGACACACTCGATTTTTCAATAAAATCATTGGTAACAATATATACATCGTCTTTACTCTATAACTCGTCCATTCCATATAATCTGAGGGATGGAGGAGAGTTATCATTATCTTTCTTGATTCTTAATTTTATTGATTTAGTTGGACTATACTATGTTTATGTCAGTAAAACATCTGAATTTACTTATTCTTTTAGCGTTTTTCTAAGATTTAAAGCGTAACATATTTAATAAATAGTAATAAGCCCGTAGGTAACTGCAAGATTCTTGCACAAGACCAAGACCGATTCGGTCTCGTATTGGTCTTGTGTTTGAACAAAACTATACATATTTAGGTAAGTGAGAGTAAAAATCAATTTAAATTATTAAGAAATTATTTGGTGATCAAGATTGTATTCACCAACTTGCATAAATTGTCGCTAATGAACTTTGGATGTGTTTTAAGTTATATAACGAATAACAGCGTAAATTTAATTTATTTAAAATAAATGAAAATTCGAGAGATGGAGAAAATTATCATTTTAGTCTAAACTGTTAAAATTTTCATTGAAAATGATACAGATTACTTCCAAATATCAGTACAAAATGTTTTTCTCACTTGTTCTTATCCTCTAAAATTATTTTAAAGCAAATTAAAATAAGTAACAGAATGGAAGCTAATTTTTCTAATAAAAACTTGAGATTTAATTTTCATAATTTTTACATAGGATTTCGAAAACAAAAAAGAAATCTAGATTTATTGAACTCTGCTAAGCCAAAAAGTAGCTGAACAGCGTTTTATTAGTTGGAACAATATTCTCAGCAACTTCTAATGTCTTTTTTTAGCTGGGTATAGAATTTTTTGTTAAGGTAGCAAATAGCAAGATCTCCTAGCAATATCTAAATTCATAACACTTTATTATTTTACGCTTTTGTAAAAAACATTATGATCGACATGAAATTAATTTTATGTTAATTTGCTGGCAGTAAAATATTCCTAAAGTCCTCTTTTAGAAAAAGATAGGTAGAAAATAAAAGTTGTTTGGACAACTATCTTCAAACATGATTGTGAGCCATTGAAATAATATTAGCAAAACACAAGGTAATAGTTTTTGCTATCGTTAGTGAAGAAAGACTTTATTCAGACATTATTTATGCAGGTTCAATTCGGTTAGTTGATGATTAGTAGTGTAGTTGGTACGAGAATTTTTGTCAAGAGCAAGTATAATTTTGTCACTTTTCATTCATCTTCCACCAGTGCGATCAAAATTCCATTACAATATTCTAAGTTATATATTTCCAAATAAATATCATCGTTTCATCAAATTACTTAGTCATGTCATTTTATTGATTAACTGAGATAAAAATATCCGGAAAACTGAAAGAAATTCGTTTTATTAAAACTAAAAACAAAATTTCACTCGAAATTTGCTGATTTTTATTAGCCCATCTTATAAAATTGACATTATCTGGAGAAACTTTTGAAAACATTTTTTTTCTCGATTATTTATAACATTTTAAAAAATGAGAGTCTGTCAGTCGGCTCGTGCATGCTACCTGTAAAAATGATGGCTAAATTAAAGAATATTAGGCCAGTAACTTCAGGTCGGAAAACTCATTGCTAAAAATGTGGGAAAAGTTTTTATTTTTTAAACATATTATGGGTTTAAACATATAAAAAACAAAATATTTAACACGGGCCTAGGAAAAACTTTTTACAGCAAAAAAACAACAACAGATTTATCTATCTTTTTGGCTGTTTCATCTATAACTCCTAAACGATGTACCCAAGCGAATAACTTAAGAAATTAAAGAACGTTAAATTGTGCGGCGAATAAGTACCTAAGCTGATAATTTGGTTAAGCATCAAATTTCGCATTGATTGATTACCAATAGTTTTAATGTACAATGGTCTCTTAATTCGCTCGAAATCGCTAATCTTCCGATTGCTGGAAATTCATAATGAAGATACCTGTGATTTTAAATATTTTAGCAGTATGGGTATCTATTTTACTGAATCATTCTTGTTAAAAGTTTAGTGTATAAAGTATAAGGCTCTTTTCCACCTTCCAGCAGCGAAGGATTTTGCGAAACAAGCTTTTAAAAGAAATCGAGTTTTATGAAGAAATAACGAATCACGATTAGAGACATGTAATTGACCTATATTAAAACTTTTGGTGCCCAGCGGACTTGAAATTTGATTGTAGACTCTACAACTTTTAGAGTCTACAACTCGTTTCCAAGATGCAGTCCCATTTATAATTTGTCTCAGTTGTTGAAAAAAAAACAGCGTTCGTTGACCGTGGTTATCGACTATACCGCTTTACCAAATTATTAAGAGTAACATTTGTAATACAGAAGAAAAACGTTTTATTTCACCCTTATACATGTATTCCATGCTTTTCTTATGGTGATATTTTGTATATTTCATTTTATTTTATGTGTCATGTGGTTTTACAATTGACTTTTCATAAATAATTTATGAGTTTTATAATTTAAGGAGATAAATGTTACAATAATTATATAAAAAAGTAGAATTGTTTGGATTATATAATAATAATATAAGTAGAAATATCATTGATTTGATATTTTGGAATTTTCGTTTATTGTTTTTTTATATGTTGTTATATTTTTTACATATATATTTCTATTTGTTGTGTTACTACATTGTAGATAAATATTCGACTTGAAAATGGGCAAAATTGCTCGAAATTTCGTCTGGAAATTTAAATTAATTAAAGCGTGAAATAAATGTATAACGGTGAATTAAAACGTTTTTTCTCGATATTATAAATTTTATTATTAATATATTCCCTTGAAAATTTTGAAGATTTAATAAAAAACAAATTATTAAGTTTTGGTACTCGTTCGACGCACAATTTAATTTTCTTTAATTTTTTAAATAGTAAGTTTTCATTTGGAGGCACCGTTTAGAAGTTATAGGCGAAAAACAAAAAAAAAATCGAATAAGCCTAACTTTTTTTTTGGCTGTAAAAAGTTTTTCGTTGCTGGTCTGCGTAGGTAATTTAGTTTTTACGTGTTTAAGCCCATACTTACAAATTCTATTTTTAAGTTTAAAATTAATATTATAATTAAAATTAAATAATAAATTTAAATCCCATATTTTTTTGCAAGGAATTTCTCGTTTCGATCCTTAAGTTACTGGCCTAATATTCTTTAAATTAGCTGCAATTTTTACAGGTAGCATGGTCCGACAGCCAGAATCTTATTTTTTAAAAATATAAATATCCAAAAAATGCTTTTAAAATTTTCTTTAGGTAATGTCCATATTTTTGCACAGGCTCTCGGACTACGTTATACCTCGGAGGCAGCTCCCTCCCCTCCCCCCTTTGCTCCTTCTTCCCCTACTTCGAGGCCTGATTAGTAGAGGTTATTATAGAGCCGAGGTAATGAAATATGTTCTGATTTTCACAAATTGACATATTTTCCTTATTTTTCGTTTATTTATAAACCGATTCACATAACCCATTAATTTATTTCCCAATCGTCCTCTTGTTGTATTCCATAACCGACATCCTCTTATGTTTTCTTTTAAAAATCACACAATCAATAAATGATAACGAAAGATTAAAATGATTTCTTGTACAATCATATTACGTGTAAATAATTAGTTTTTTTTTTTTATTGTGGCTGAGTATAAGTTAGTTAAATAAAAAAAAAAACACTGTGGGCCAACTTCAACTCATGGTGAGTCCTGGGCTTAGTACTTTGTAAGGAAATATTAATTATAGGTCGATGGTTGTATTAGGAGTTAGGCGGAGATCACATTAAACTGCCAGATTGTTTCCTCTTAATAAATTATTTAACGAGGAGCACCTAATTTATAGAGGCTAAATGTGTCCTGGATCGATACGAGGTGGATGTAAAAGATCATTTAGCTAATGGATTTAAAAGATTATTTAAATAACAACCTGCCACAGCTGGATTCGAAGCCGCTCCCGAGTAAAACTAAATCGTATAAAACCAATATAAAACTAAAGAAATAGGTGAAGCATTTAAAGTAAAAAGAATACAAATGAAAATTAGTATTTTAAACTTAAAATTAATAGTTACATGAAAATTCAGATCTTGTTGATGAATATTTAATAAAATGAAAATTACATTAAATTTGTATTTATAAAAATAAAACAATTATGTTTTAAATATTTTATATTGTCCTGACTTTTTTGTTTGCATTTTTCTAGAATACTTTTATAAACCCACTTGCCTTATTTCTTTAGATAATTTAGTTGACCTTTATGTCCATGTTTTCTTATTTAAAAATAAGAGGAAATCAAGTCATCTTTCCTGTCCTACTGCACATTTACAATTTTTCCCTTCAAAATTCCAGTTTCCCATAAGCTTGGAAAAAAGTTATAATCCATCGGTTCAGCAAAGTACAGGTTCTCTCCAAAGTTTCCGATTTCAGACACATCTCCATTCTCTCGAACCTTTCAAAACCTCTCGAAAGACTAGTCCATTCACAGCTTAATACCTTACTTGAGCAAAAAGCTCTCTTCAATCTCCTCCAGTCTGGTTTCCGAACCCAATCTGCTTAGTTGAAAATCACGCAGAACCTTTATTTCTCCATGGACAAACAAACATATCTATCCTGGTCCTGTTTGATTCTTCCAAAGCCTTCGATTCCGTTAATAATGAAATTCTCCTTTTCAAACTCCAAAACCTTTCCATGTCAAATAGCGTCCTAAAGTAGTTTCGTTCCTTCTTGTATCGCAGATCTCAAACAGTCATTATTCCCAATAAAACTCCTCACTCCCCCCTCTTCCTAAATCCTGGTGTTCCTCAGTGATCTTCGCTATCTCCAACTCTTTTCTCCATATACGCCGAAGACGTACGTCCTTTCCGATTCAATCTGTCATTCACAATTCAATACCACATATATGCTGACGATCTCCAAATCTACCTTTTATTTTATCCTTCTGACATTCTTGAGGCGATCCGAAGACTACAAGAAGATATAGGCAGTGTCAGGAAACATGTATATAAACAAAGGAATAAACAAGAGAAGCAAGTAATGATTTATAGTTGAACGTTGAGAAGACCGAATCCATTCTCATTGGTTCAAGCATCTTATTAATTCTATTCCTTACTATCCCCAACTCTACCTCAATGGACTACCTATTCGTTTCCATACTTCTGTTTGAAATCTCGGAGTAATTTTCGATCAATACCTGTCCTCGAATAATCATATTTCCTAAATTATACGAAAATCTATTGCTGCCCTAAAACAGTTCCTGAGATTCCGTGATTCTATGCCCCTGAAAATCCGTCAGCACCTAGTTTCCTAACTCACTTCAATTGTGGCTTCCTTGTATACGGTGGAATGTCTGATGTGCTTGCGATCAGATTAAAGAGATTAATGAATTGTTTCATTCGATACATCTTTGGAGTCCCCAGGAGCTCCCGCGTCTCCAGTTGGTATACCGAGTTGAAGTGGCTCTATCCAGTTTTTCGGCGGCAATATTTCTTAGGTGCATTCCTTTTCCGAACCTCTAAAACCTAAAAGCCATCTTACCTTCTTGATTTTTTTACTCCTTGTTCCTCTGTTCATTCATTTAATAGGAGATCCCAGTCCATAAACCTATCTGTCCCATCTCATAGAACCATTTCCTTAAAAAAATCTTTTGTCATATTTGCTACATTTTAGGAGGGGGGAGGTAGGGGGAAATTCCTTATACGCAAATCCTCTTCCTTTACCTCATTTAAACAAAATTTATTCTTTCTCCACCTGAGCAATAAATCATCTGAATACATGAAAGAATATAATTTTTTGTATTTAAGAACTGTCACCATTCATTTCACAGTTACTTACATATTATCGATATTACAACTCAGTAAAAATATGTGAACACACTCATATATATTTATGTACAACTTAATATGTTTACTTGCGCAATATTTATTTTAATTTGAAGGTTATATCATTATATTAACTAATTATTTCTTGGTTTGTTATAATACCTCACAAAACTGTTCATTATAATTATTCTTTTTTTTTTTTTTTTAATTTATTCATGATATTTACAACTGTATTAAAAAATTAAATACATTAAGTAAATGTAATTATTCTTAAGGGACTAAATGTACCAAAATAAAATTTAATTTTCTTCATTTTCATAATAAAACTTTCAATATGTTCTTATTTATTCATTTTTAATAATTCATCGTGTCAGATTTAATGTTTTGGGAGAACAAAACTACATTTTCAGAGCTACAAATACTTTTAAAACTAATCAGAATAATGCTTTAAGATTTTTCATTTCAATCGGAATATAATTCAGGATTCATACTATTACATTGATGTTTGTCTTATATTACTTATATTTGTCTTATATTAGAGATATTAAAGAAAGAATGACTTAACTGTAATGAATTCTAGACTTATCGAATTACATAAAATGTAAGTTAATTAATTAACATTAATTATTTAAAATATTACATATGTCCTTATTAATATTAAATACATCAAAATATATTTTTTATTCAAGCGTGTAATAATTGGCCATGAATAAAAGTAGAAAATTTAAAAAAATACAAGATAAAAATTAAAACTGCCTCTAACAATTTTTGTTTCTGCATATTTAGTGGAATGATGCTCTAAATACCTTGTGTTTAATGTTTCTTAATGCTCCATTGTTTTATTGTAGTATTAATAGATTAAGACCATAGAATATTTAAATAAGAATAGATGCAATTAAACGTTTCTGTAGAAATAAAAGTGAATTTTGACAATGTTCATATAATTTAACAATTAGTGGTTAAATACACCAGCCCAGACCACCGGTGGATGAAGAGGGGGATTGTTCCAATATAAAAGAGAGCAGGGAATATTATTTTGCCCCTCCCTCATTTAAAATTACATTTAAAGATAATAATACTATAAGTAATCTTATAATTTTTTTTTATTATGATATTTTAAAAGTTTCCTCTTATAGTTTGAGTTCTGTTTCCAGATTCTGTTTCTTCATTAAATTTAAAACATTCTATGTAATTGTGATTTAATTTAATTTTTTATTAATATTTAGTTTTATTAATTAAAAAAAAAAACTGTTTGGAGTATTCAATTTTATTTATTCAGTTAATTTTTAAACCTCCACGAGGTTTACTGATTTTATTTAAACTTTTATTATTTTATCTTTACCTTATATCTTTGATCACCTAAACCAGCATTCTCCACCTGTGCCTGTCTTGGGCTTCAACATTACTGTTCAATGCATCTGCAAAACAGCATCTTTGCTAATTTTATCAATCCACCAAGTTTCCCTTTTTGCAAGTTGTATTTTCACTACTGTAGATCCATCATTGTGTTAAAATTTCTGATGGATTGCTTGGAGCCACATTTCTTACTTTGTTTTCATATCATGTGAGTTTTCTTTATTGCTATTTCTTCATGAAGTTATACTCTAATCCCATATCCTTTTGGTAATCATGTGTAGGACATTCTTTTCTAATCTTTCAAGTGTTCTTTCTAGGGTGCAGTTCAGGGTCCAGATTTATATCAGAACTGATTTTAATACAACACTCTTAATTTATGATTTCTAGAAATTATTCGGGATTTTGGTGTCCTTGAAAGAGAGAAAAATGCTCAGTTAGTGCTTTTTAATCCCTTCTATCCCTGAGAGTTCATTATTGTGGAGCCAAAGTATTCAAATCTGTCTACTTCGGGAAAGATTTTTCATTAAAGGAGATTCAGTTGTTGTGGTGGATTTTTTGGGTCCCAATTAGTATCATATGTTTTGTTTTATTTTCATTCTCTTGTAGACCAATTTACTCAGCTTCTCTTATCAAAGTGTTAGCAAATCTTTCAATGTCCTATAGAGTGATTCTGCATAAATTAGAATTGTATGATTTATTTCGCCATGCATTTTTCCATCTTTACTTTCACTTCAGGCTTTTACAAATTACGTTCTTCACATCTTATTCTTTTTACTTGTTCCTCTACTTTGTGGACATGTTTCAGCCACTGAGAGATTTTGATACTGATCAGAGAATATAAGATTGTATACACAGCAGAATCCTAAATATTTATAATCTTTTAAAATTATTTATTTTGAACAGAATAAGTTCTGGGAATAGGAAAAATTGAACCTATGGTACATAAGCTGCTTTTTTTTTCTTTTTTTCTTTTCACCCTTATATGTTACTAAAAGTATATAACATTAAATTTTCAAATATATTCATTCACCAAAGAAATAATCATTATTGTAAATTATTAAATATTTATATTTAAATATACAGTATTATATTTTAGTTAATGGTGATTTAATTATTTTGATTTGAATAATCAAGTGAAGTAAAAAAATAAAATTATTTGTTTCAAAACAGAGGTGTTTCACAAAATTTTTAAACACAGTATGAACTTATGGAAATTTTTTCTGGTCCTCCCCTGCCCAATCAAAATAAAATTTCTGCATCTATGGTTAAAAAAGTCAACAAGGTATCATTTTCACTTATTTAAGATTTATAAATAACAGTAAATTTTTATCAGCGATTAGTTTATTTACATAACCAATGTATATGGGTATAATAGCTTTATCTATCATTATATGATAAATGTTTCATTCATGAATCATCATCTATCATTTCACAGGATGATTTATTTTCCAGACCTCTTGGAAAATTATTTGGAATCAATTCAAAGATACTAAATAATTTTTATAATCAAATGGAAATTACTATGAAAATATTAATACTGTCTATAAGTATATTTGCTCCCTAGCATTCATTCAATTAAGTTGAAGTCACCTTATAATGTAGTTTATGAGATTGGAATAAAATTTGTAGAGTTTTAGTTAACATATATCCATCAGGACATAATTTCTTTATATATAATCATCATATATAATATTTATACATAATCATTATCAGATAACGGGTCCAGGCCTCCTCCAAAAGTCTCCGCCAGATGGCTCTGTCTGTTGCTGCAGCTCTCCAGTTCCTTGCACCGTGGAAATGTGCTTCTGCTGTGACAAAATCAGCTCAACTCACATTTGGCCTACCCACTCTTCACCTGCCATGAAGCTCTTCAGCCAATATCCTCTTTGGGATCTCGCCCTCCTTCATCCTTGCCACGTGGCCCACCCATTGGAGTCTTCCAATCTTAATCTACTTGATGATATCAGAGTTTCTGCACAGCCTTGATATATATTGGTTTTTATTATATTTATCTGTAATGTATAATTATCTATTAAAACATCTGCAAATTCAATGCAAAAATAAGTATATATTATTAAAAAGAAAATATATATACATATATATCCATTATGATAACTATTCAATTGAAAGATAATTTGTAAAAAAAGATTCATTTGCAGCAAATATCTTTCACAAGTAAAAAATATCAGCCCAGAGTAGAATTTAAATTTGTTTCCATAGTGAAAAATTATTTGACTAAGTATAGAAAAAACTATGAATAAATCTATTATACAAAAACTGCAATGATTTAAAAATAAATGTATGTATAGATATATAATAGAAATATGAAAAACAGCTTTAGTCCTGATGGTGGATCTTTGCAAATAGGTTTAATTGTCACCAATTTTTTTTCTTTTGTCTACTTTATTTATTTTTTTTTTACTGTTAATAAGTTAACTTTTCATAAAAACTTATGAAATTCTGGCTCTGAATATTGCACCTATAGTAGATACTTTTTATAGATACTATCTATACTTTTATAGATTTCGAGTCAATAGATTTTTTTATATCATTAAAAAAACAAAAAATAAGTTCTGCGAACTAAGAAATGGCAAACTGCAGATAAATGAATCAAAATTTCATAAATCTCCATAATAAAAATGATAAGGAAACCTCCTAAATACAAATCCCTCCTGCATCCCCTAAAAAGCTAATTATTTGTTAATGAATGGAAAACTATCTATTACTAGTTCAATATTCAAGTGTCTATTAGTGGTACATTCAGTGTCTATTACTGGTACATTCACTTTATGGTTTAAAATATGCATGTACCAGTTTTAAAATAAATTAAATTTAAATATATATATACATATTATTTTTTTTCGGTTGGCTCTACAGACCTTGTAGATCTTTGGCCGCCTGAAATAGCCTTCTCTACCTCTGCCTATCTTGGGCTACTGCTTTCCAGCCATATCTTTGTTTATCCTATCTATCCATCTGGTTTTTGGCCTCCCACGCGGTCTCTTGTCTACTAGTCTGGCATTCATTTTCGTATAGAGGCGTCCTGATGGATTACTACGAGCTACATGCCCTGCCAATCTTAACCTCCTTGCCTTCATGTCATGAGATATTGACTTACCCGTTTCTTAGAGCTGTTCTTTATTGTTCCTTCTCCTCAATGTGTCAAGGTTCTGGTCCCATCTAGGTCCTATTATCCTATGAAGAACTTTTCTTTCAAATCTCTCAATTCCGGCTTCTAATGTGCCGGTTAGAGCCCAGGTTTCATAACCGTACAGCAGAACGGGCTTAATAACGGCGTTGTACACCCTTATTTTGAGATTTCTGGTGATTTTTCTGGATTTCAGTACCTTTGAAAGAGAGAAGAAAGATCTGTTCTCTAGTGCCTCCCAGTGTTGGTCAACCATGAGACCTTCCGCGTTCAAGGGTTCAAATTTATTTTTCAGCTCAATTTTAAATTCAGCTTGTACTATAGGGTTTTTCAAATTACGGACTTCGTAGCTCTGTTTTTCCACTTGATTCGGTGGATTCGCTTCAGCCTCCGACAGAGTTTGATTCTAATCAGAGTATGGTCCGAATTACAGTCTGCTCCACCATAACTCCTTATGTCTTGTATGGAGCTTTGATGCCTCTTGTCTATCAGCACTGATATTATATATATATATATATATATATATATATATATATATATATATATATATATATATGTATTACTCTGATATTATATATATATATATATATATATAAGCAATTAAAATAAAGTGTTATAAGCAGAGGATATTTTAAAATAATAAAACCATTTAATATTAACAATAACAATTTAATTTAAAACATATTTAAGATCATATAAACCATATATTGTTGCCCTATTAGCAAAATAGTTCAAAATAATCAGTTTATAGTAGGCATCAAAGGTAATTCTATAACCTTTTCTTATAATTCTGAATTTAGTCCATTGCCATCTTAAATTTAAACTATAATTTTTAATAATATTTAGTGGAGTCAACTAAAGCTGTATGTATGGACTATGATGTGTACATCTAAAAGGGAGGATAATTTAAGGGAAACGACTGAATTAGAAAGAAAAATTATGGTTCACATATAGCAATGAGTGCTGATCACTCCTGACTGAGTGCTGAAACAAATGAGTTTTTGAATATTCCTACCTACGATGTTCATAAAATTACGAATCGAAGAGCATAAATATAGTTGAAAAAACAATGTATGTATGAGCCAAAGTATATATATACAAATATTAGTGAGATTTAGAAATAATATTTCTAATTTATCCCACAGTTTAAAACATATCCGGACCACGACGTTGATTCGATAATATCTAAATCACTTGTTATTATTTATTACAATCACAATTTATTATTATAAATTCGTTTATTGAGGCACTCAGTTCCCATTTTTCAATTTTGTATTTATTTAATTTAAATTAAAAGGAAAGAAAGTGTATAAAATAATGTTTACGTGGTATTTGAAGTCATTAAAAAAACATATATAAACCGCAACAATAATGCTTTTAGGGATAATATTTGTAATATGATTTCTTGACACGAGCTTACATTTAGTAGCTCTATTACATGCGTTATAATTTAAAAATAGTACATATTTCGATTGTCTATTTAAATCAAATCACTCATATCACAAAAACAAATAAGGACTAGTGGAAAAAAAATACATATCTTTCCATTTTTGGCGAGCTTCAGCACGAAAGCTCTCCCCATCCCATCAGCCACCTCATGGGTCCATTAAATCGATTTAACCATAACTTTTATATTATATCAAAGATCGAAACGAACAAAATGTTTATAATAGCTGCCGAAAATAAACCCAATCCCTCAAGTTATTGAGCCTAATTACCAGGGGTTCCCATCCCCTTCTTCCCAAGACCGATGATAAACCTTTCCCCACCCCTCCCAAGATATTCTATTCCTCTCTTCCTCTTAAAAACAGTGCAAACGAAAAGAGAATTTGAATATTCGTAGATTATATACCATTACATCCTATGGTCAACTGACAGATCTACGGGAGAGGGAGGTAGGCTTTCGGGCTGAAGACCTCCCTCACTCCCCCAAAATGATAAAATATAACCATATCTTATGAAAAAAAAATGTAACAATTAACTCTAAAAGTATAGTGAATGGGCTAACGCGTGTGCACTGCATCGCCGTTGCCCGGCAATCCTGATATATGACAAATGATATCAAAATAGTCACGAGATAGCGTCCCGGTGCCAAGGGAGTCTTTTAAATCCTCGCCCACACCCCCTGGCCCAGGAAAACCCCGTATAGCCTTAACGGCGAGGATGGGGAGGACACAAAAAAAATAAAATAAAATAACCCTAAAAGTATTATTGTTCGTGTAGGATGTAAAGAATCACTAAAAATCTATTTCATATAGGTAGTTAGTTTTTCCGGGGGCGGTGTGACCGAATGGGCTAAAGCGTGTGCACTGCACCGCGAGTTGCCTGGCAACCGGATAAGAGATTTGAGAAGATCAAAAAAGTATGAGTTCGCATCCCGGCGCCGGAGGGGATTTTAAATTCCCCGCCCTCATCCTGCGGCCCAGGAAAATCTGCTAGTGCTGTGGTCTGTTCCATGATTACACTTATCTTTTGATTTTTGAAAATTCTCATTTTGAAGATTCATAACACCGTCGAAATGTACTACTATCAAAAATTGAAAACTCCCATAATTAATTTTAATGGCGCAATTTGCGACGAACAACAATATTATTTACACGAAGCGAAGAATCAAGAAATTTGGAATTAAAATAGGCCATGAATCAGTTTAAATATTTGGTACTGCTTGGTCCTAGGGAAAAATGTATTTTAAAATACTTTGTATAAAATACCAAGCATTTTGTGCTTCTAAAATACAATTCTAATTATTAAATATTTCAATTTTTTACAGAAAAAGTATTTTGTATTTGAAATTTAAATACTTATACTATATTATTAAGTGAAGTAATTTAAAAGTAAGTATTAATTGAAATGCTGGGTGATTAAATTAGTATTTTAGAAAAACAAAATACCAATTATTTTATATAATGTACTTTAATTTTTTTTTCGCCCAGGTCTGGTATTCTGCTAGATTTACACTGAAAAGGCCACTCTAGAAGTTGTCTATTATTCTAGTCAATAAATGATTATAGAAGGAAATGGCGGGGATACAATTTTTACCTTGCTACATAGTTTGAACTATTAAGGAGGTAAACATTCTATAAGTCTTCTAGGTGGTTAGCCAGATGTGGGGGATCTGCTAAAAGGTCAGTTTTTTTGTTTTTTCGCTTATATCAGTAAAACTATCAATCGCATCGACGAAACGTTTTATACAAAATTAAATCTAATAACATTTTCAATATGATTGATTTTATACCATTTTTCGCTATATTGCTTAGTTTCGGAGATATATGTCCTCAACTGTTGCTAATAAGGAAAAAAAGAATTGTTTACCTCATGTTTTTTTACTATATTTGATTAGCTAACTTTTGACTGATTCATTCTACGACCAATTCATTGGAAAAAAGTTTTTATAATTATTACGTTTTCTTCAAGAATATATATTATTTTGCTTTTTTTATCTTCAATTGTTCAAAAGTTAGATCAATTATAACTTTATATGTAAATTTCAAGAATTTACAGACAAAAATAATTATTAAATTATTCGTTATTATATTACTCTAACTCTCTATACATGTAAATATATATTTATATACACATACATATACATACAGTAAGGTATATTTATTTAAAGTATAGAAAGTAATTTTTTTGCATATTCTCGGAATTGACATAAAAAGTGATAATTGATCTACCTTTTGAAACATTGAAGATAAACTAGTATTCTTGGAGAAATTTAATTATTTAAAAATTTTCTTCCGCATTAATTAATCGTAGAACGAAGCAGTCAAGAGTTAGCTCGTCAAAAATGTGAGGTAAATTTTCTTTTCTCCATATTAGCGATAGTTGATAACAGATATCTCGGAAACGAGGTAAGATAGCGAAAATGCTATTTAATTATTCATATTGCAAATTTTACTACCTTTAATTTCGTATAGGACGTTTCTGTCGATGCGACGGATAGTTTTTCTGATATAAATGAAAATACGAAAAACAGCAATTAACAGGAGGCAAAAATTGTTTTTTTCAAAATTGGCCATAGGTGATGACGAATATCTCGGAAACTAAGCGTGGTATAGAAAAAATAGATATAATCAATCATATTGCAAATTCCATCGATGCGACGAATTGTTTTCCTGGTATAAGCGAAAACCCTCAAGAAGTGACCTTCTAGGCGCCTCTTCCATATCTGGTTCACTACCTAGAAGAGTGGAGAATTTTAGTATGTTTACCACCTTACTAGTATGAAATCAGTAAGCTGACATCCCGGCTAATCCAGATACCTTCTTTTGCAACACTAGCTGAAGATAAACGCAACCTATCATCCAACTCAGATCCCGAAATATCCTAAAATCTGCAAAGGCACCGCTTCCTGATTGAACACTGATGTAATAATGGCACATTAAAGTAAAAATGAATCCAAATGCGAACATCTTATCTTAAGTCTCCGACGTGTAACCACCAGTATAATTTAAATCCATCCAGCTTCCTTTCTCAGACATAGTCCGGTATCTTGGCTTTCTTTTAGACCGAAGACTAACATGGTGTCCACATACCAGACTTAAAAGACTAGAACTCAACCGACGATATGACTGGCTACATAGATTACGGAATAGAAAATTACAACTTTTAATTGATAACAATCTACTGATCTACATGAAAATCTTAAGATTTATTTGGACCTATGGAATGGAACTGTGAGGAACAGCAAATTTTTCTAACATCAAACGTATCCAATCCTTTCAATTCAAAGTCCTTCGAACTTTAATTCTTCGTTATATGTAACCAACAAAATCTTACAACATGACCTTAATATCTCATTTATCCTAGACCTTATCCCAGAAAAATTCTCCGAATTTCGTCAGATATCATCCAAACCTCCTTGCACAATCTCTATCCCTATTGTCTTTTCCTTTTGTAATATGTATATATTGGAGTTCTGGAGATGGCCATATTCTCCGCTTAAGACATGATTACTCTCGCTAAATATTATCTATAAGTATATTATCTAAACTTATCCTTAGTTATTTTACTTGTATTTATTGTGTGTACTTTTTGATTCTAATTGTTATTTTTCTACCGTTTAGTTTATATTTTGTGTACATATAGTGTGAATGTAATCTGACCTCACTATAACTAGTATCTATGTGACTGAATATTAAATTACTCAAAAAATAAGTAGCGACCTTAAGCAAATTTACTTCAAACATAAATAGAGTTTACCTTTATTAAATATACATTTAAAATGGACTTTTAAGCGACTAAACTACGCTTTCTGCTTTCATAAAACCATGTAGTATTAGCGATTCTTTTAATTCCATTTATCTGTACATGAAATACATAGACATACCTCCACTGGTCCTTAGTATCATAGATTTGGATCCAGGGCTGAAAAGGCCGTAATATTTTAAGCAAATTTTCTACCTAACAGGCTAATAGTATTCCTTTTAGATATTACGAAAACGCTAGTATGACATCTCAGGCAGGTCGATTTAAGGTTTTAGGGGTATTTGAATCCATCAAAAAGTTCAAAATTGTGGGGCATTTTAGGATAAATAATTTTTACTTCGTCGCGTTAAAATGCAATTTTGAATAATTGGTCATTATAAAAAAGATGAAATGCTGAACATTTCCCTTGCTTACAGTATGCGAATCCGAATTTAGGTTACTGAGGTATTTTAATCCATATATTCAATAAAACTTGTTATCAGTTGGTTTTCGACAATATTTTACCCTTTTGCATCTCTAACACGGCGTCGCTTTAAGATACAATTTCTAATAATAGATCATTACAAAGTGAGTGAAATGTTTAACATTTCTCTTGGCTACAGTATGTTCTCTCTGAAGAACTTTCTCGACTAAATACATTGATTCGGAGTCGTATTAGACACCGTTACTTGTCCAAAGAACAACTGTAAATTAAATAATAAATAAAATAATAAACCCGTGTTCTTAAGTTCAGTCAACATTTTTAGGTACAATAATAATATTGAAATTTGTTGTTAAGACATGACAAACGCCACTGCTATTGAAAGCTTCATTTATCATAACTTCTTCCTTGCAGTTATCCATTTATTTTAAACTCTTCATTTGAAGTGAACACGAGGAACGTTATGTTATTTTTACTTTTTTATCAAAATAAGATATGACACAAACAAAAATCAACATTGGGGTAACTCATTTACACAGATACACCTAGCACCAAAAAATAAACTGCTATGAGACAATACCATAGTTAGAAGTCATTATTATATTTTTCCAAGATATTCATTGAAAAAATTTTGAATTAGCTTTGAAATGCTTTCGGAGAATTTTATAAAGCGATATTACTGATTAAACTAGTTTATTTTTTCCAATTTTTCCATCTAAGCCACGAAAAGCTAAAAAGAAATATCACTTCCTCATTACTTAATAAGGAAAATCCGTATAATATTGCAACTTTCTGAGAAATTGTAGAATTAGCGATGAGCAAGTGATTCAGAGTGATTTTTAAATTTATATAAATATGGTTTGAGCTATTATATCTCAATTTTATATCTTTGGCCAAAGTAGAGTTAAAACCATAATAGCCTAAAGTAGGCGAGTGTAAAGGATTTTTAAGTTCTTATGTTATCACAATAAAATAAATGTTTTAGATATTTTATTATTTCTTCTAAATGTCTAATATTTTTAATACATTTGTAACAAAGTAGCTACATCATTACATAAAGTACCATCATTGATCTATCTCTATAAACCAGGAGCCAATGACACTTTTATTCAACGGACGAACGTTAAACATTGATGTAGCTACTAATACCATTAATCAATAATTAATCTTTTTTATCGAATAATCTCGGTCGTCTGCCTGTCCAGACCGGGTGCATTTTGGGTGAAATTTGGCCCCAAATATTTTTGTGTTCCATTCAACGGAACGATAAACGGCTGGAACTTTTTCAAAAACTTCCAGCTTCGAGACGGACGACGACCCGGTCCGTTGCGAATCAAAAACTGACGCGATAAACTTATTTTGATAGCTTGGATTCAACCGAATAGTGAAAATACTATTCTTCGAAAGATTATTTTCCTTACTAAATACTGATAAAAAAAATTGGCGTGCAATCCGAGTGCATTTACAAAACTGAATAATGAACCACGTCAAATTTAATGTTTTAACGTAGGGACTTCAGGATGATAATTTAAGTATAATTCAATCTCAACAAGCGACACAGATCTGTGAAGAATTTCATCAATCAATGTACTAGCAACAAACAGTCTAAAATATTGTTGGGTACCATATCACCTTTGAACCTTTTTGGCACATATTTGGATTCAATTTTTTCTCATCTGTTCCCAACTGAATTTCTGTGCTCAGAAAGGATTTCATAGCGCAAATTTTGAAAAGGCAATTTTTTACGAGGTTTTAAACTTAGAGCAGCTTTCATACCATGGGAAAGCAGCGAATGTAAGTCAACATTTTTCGCACTCATTCACTTTCGCGTGTACTGTTTTTTAGAAGAGAAAAGCAGTAAAATTTCTTGAAAGATCGAAAGGAATGGCATCCCTGCCTACTTACTCAGACATGTATATATCAAAAACCTCCAAACTCCTATTCTTTGTTGTTTTTAATTACATATATTTTTAAAATTTTATTATTATTTAATTGTTATGCAGCCTACCTGCGTATCACAATTTCAGTAGTATTATTCCATATTAGTATATTTAAAATCCATCAAATTATTTCGTCGAAATTGACTCACCTCAACTATTTTAGCCGCTAACAGATTAGATGAAAACATAACCACGTTGAAATTACAATTTGATCATATGAATGTTGCAACAATAGCAGAAACGTTAATTGAATCATTATTTGAATTGTCTACAATTCGATCCAGGAAGATTGAATTAATTTTGATGTATCGATTTATTGATTGAGGAAAGAAATACTTTTTCCAGAAAAAGATAAATTTCAAGTCATTAGTGATGATAAGGAAAATATACAAAGTCAATCCAAAAGTATTGATGAAAAGTGTAGGTACAAGAATCGATTCATCGCATCACCATTTGCTACTAAGTTTTCATCGTTATCTTATTTTTTTACAAGAACCAACGATTTGACTTGCATTGTACTCAATTCTTATAAACTGACTGAATTAATCGAAATCACTAAACCCTTAAAACAATCTCAGCCAAAGGCTGACATCACGATCAATTACGGTATTATTTCCACAATAACAAACTGGACCGATAAAAGTAAGGAAGGAATTTGAATATAGTTTATTTGCCTTGATAGCCGAATATTTACAAAAAAAAAATCATGATAACTGCTTTAGATTAAAAAATTTCTTATTAAAAGTGAGTTATTAAAAAAGTTATTAAAACTAATTACAGCAATGAATTAATATAAGAGACACTGTACACTCCTTACAAAAAATGAACTTTCCAGAGGGCTGCTTGAGGATAGGTCGAGTTGTACAATAATTGTAAGTTCTGAATAGATATCAAACGAATCTAATATCTAAGTAAGTCCGAAGCGGATATTTTGTGTAATAAATGTAAAAAAAAGAAGAACAGTATTAGAATTAAGCCCGATGTTTGGAAAAATAAACTTGAATATGATGTAATTACTACTATCGGTATTGAAAATTATTTTTATTGATCACATGATTTGAGCATTACTAGAAGTTTTAATACAGATTAAAGTTTACTCTTTTTGTAATCATTGAGGGTATATAGAGGATACTCTTGGGTAAAGAAAAAGGTCTGCCAAGTAAGGCCAGTATAGCTTCTTCACATTTTTTATCAGATAAACAATATCTATATTTCAAAGTTTGTAATTATTAATATAAGAATAAAATCTACGGTGAAGGCCGTTTTCGGAAATACAGTAACTCGTTAACATTCGCTGGTTTGAAAGCCACCATTTTTTTTTCATCAACGAACACTAAAATGCAGAAGAGTTCCACATTTGCAAATCGCGTATTTGATGAGTGGTGATTAAAAAACATAAAATCTCAGTTCATACTGAAGATGTATATCGCTGCTGTTAGTTCAAAAGATCGTATGTAAAAAATTGAGTGTTTTACAGGAGAGCATAAAACTAATTATTTCTTTATGATTTATTAGTGTAATTTCATATTTTATGTTCCGCTGCTTTTTTTCCACCAGGCTGCCTAAATTAGTTGTATATTGCGAAATTTCATCGGTAGCACACATAGAATAAAAATGGAAAATTGTTACATAGGACATTTTGCACTAATAGTAGCGATATATACTTAGTAGCTATATTTTCAATAGGGAAATGATACCTACTAAGCGAGTTGAAAGAACAAAGAATCCATTAGAAAATTTAAACTTTTTGTTAACGAGACCAATATTTTCTCTCAGTCAGAACTAAACTAATTTAAGCTGGGATATGAAAATATGATTGATGTTTACACAACTTTGATGATTAAGTAGGAAATCATAGCTGGTTGAATTTCAATAGAAACAAACAAAATCACAAATAAGACTTTTTTTTTACTAACCAAAAAAAGTAAAAGCTAATTAAAATTACATGAAAACTATGTGAAGGCAGTTAGCGTCATTCCAGTAACGTTTGGAATCGACCAAGCAATACATTATAAATTAACTTTTCGAATAAAATCTAAAATGTTATAACCTCATAAAAATATTGTATTAACCTAACCCATATTCCAGATGATCAATGCCTTCCACATTTCACAGTCATACATTCCACATATATTGTTAATAGTTATATATAATAATTTTAATTATTAAATTGAATTAAATTAAATCTGTATTAGACAATTTCTACAGACAGACATACAGAAAGACGCGCAACCAAATTTGATTCTTGATATCTGAAACGTATAACGAGAGTGGAAATTTTAGATTCTGAGCCCAACATTTTTTTTTAACCATTCGCACGAATACAATGCAAAAAATATCACTGTAATAATATTGCATAAAAATTATCAATAATAGAAACAATTAGTTCATGGTCGTTTCTTCAAGGATTTTACTAAAAAAAGAATCTATTAAGTCATCTTGATTATTTCGAAAATAAGGAAAAGGAGAATTATTAGTTGTTTAAATTAAAGAAAAAGTGTTCCTAGAAAATTTCCTGTTTGTGCTTACTTTTCACTTCTTTGCTCCTATGACATTCAATGCTGACGAAACCTTTCAACGCAGACTTAACCAGTATTGAGACCACCGACTAGTATTTCATCAATATTAACTAACATTTCCATAATCTTTACAGTGATCAACGTTTTAATTCAATATTAATTGATTTACCACTGGCATGACGTTATTAAGTTAATCATAAATGTAATTTGTAAATATTAAAATTAATGGTTTACTTGAGGTTTTAATAAATTATAATACTTTATTAAGTTATGTTCGATTTATTAATTATGACATATTAAAAGTGAGACAAAAATTTCGCCACTGATTTGTTATTTTACGTTTTTTATGACTTACGGAGACTTATCCATACGATACATATCATATAATTACTTGCCTCTCATTATTGGTATTTATACTTAATTCTCCGTCAAAAAAATCGGTTCATATGAAAATCGCCGATCCGTGTTTATTGCGTTCATACTGACTGACTTACTTTGGTACTCAAATTGTCATTAATACACTCGATAATTGGGCCATGCAGAAATAAAAAAACACTGCTAGAACCATATTCCATATCAATCTAAAGGTTGAATTCGGATCATTAACGGAAATTAACATATTCGATAAAATTAACCTTTATAGTCCGGGATCTACCGAAGAATTAACCACGTGATCAGCGGCAGAAGGTTTGAAAATTGATAACAGTACAGATTACAATCCTAATGCCAAAACCCCTCGGGTCAGACGACTAACTGTTGCAGAATTCCAAAAACCGCCCAAAACTGCCAAAAATTATGTGGTCAGCAGCAGGGCAAGAACCTACTGGAATAGTTTCAGACAAATCTGTAAATGATAGATTTAAAAAAGTCAGACAAAATTTTGGAAGCTTTATACGAATCTGACAGCTTTAAAAATCTCTCAAAAAGCCCCAGAAATTACGTAGTCAGCAGCAGGAAAATTTTTTTAGAATACTGTCAGAGCAGAATAATTTTATTAATGCTATTTTATAAAATCTGAATTATTCTTCTGAGAGCTTTTAACGAATCTGACATGAAAATTTGAAAAATTTACCAAAAAATATGCAA
Organism: Nezara viridula; assembly: GCA_928085145.1. Lineage (NCBI taxonomy): Eukaryota > Metazoa > Arthropoda > Insecta > Hemiptera > Pentatomidae > Nezara > Nezara viridula. The sequence continues at coordinate 90,750,169 of OV725077.1, read as the reverse complement.
TCAGCATCAACAGCAGAAAAACTGTTGGAATAGTTTTTTACCAATTAGTAGGTAACTAATTTGATAAAATCTGACAACATTTTGGAAACTTTTCACGAATTTCAGAAGCAAATAGTTTCAGACTATTTTGTAAGAATATGATTTACAAAATCTGACCAATATTTAGAAACTTTTCGGGATCGTAGGTCTTATTACGGGCGGGGCAGTATAACACAAAATTGGGATCCGTTGGTCCAAGAATTTTTCCCTGTTGCCTATTTCAGTCTCTCTATTAGGTTTATGAAAAATGTTGATCAAGCTGATAAACAAAAATTCCAAATTAATGAAACACAAATCCATATTATTATATAACCATTAACTATGATATGCTTAACTACGTGTTTCTTATTATTATTAATGAAAGTTTTTTATTTTATATTGCATAAAATACTAGTTCTATATATATATATATATATGATATAGTTATTTATATCGAATCATAAGAAGCATCTAAAGAAATGAGTGTATACGCACACAATCATGCCTGTAATCTAACAACACATTAAGTACTCTATGGTGAATAAAATATTCCATAAAAAAACAACAGAGATGACGTTTATATTAACAAAAGAGATACTTAACATTTCTAGCACATTTCCAATTTATTACAAGTTCGCTGATAAAAAAATCGCTGAAATCGTACCCAAATAGAAACCAATAATTAACACTATATATTCAATACAATCTACTACACTAACATGTTAATTATACGATATAAGTTATCTCTTCATGATAAAAATACCCTGGCTTTGACCATATTTGTGCATTGGATATTAACTGTAGTGGCCTTATCTTTCCTGTAGACAGATGTGAAATCAGATGAAAAGCTCTGTTTATAGATGAAAAGCTGGCAAGCCTTTGGCTAAGTCGGTAACATTCCCTTATATGAGATACGTGCATTCCTCCTCAGTTTCCATGGTTATGCATCCATCTTTTAAAGAATAGCAGGATTTCTCATAAGGCAACACCAAATAAAACGGTCCTCTCCTCACGAGTTTCTAAAATTAGATGGTTTAGAATTGTGTGGTCCCTTTATTGTATAAATATCTGATGTGGTTTCCTTTACTCTGGTCTCTCATTCTTCTGCAAATGTTTTAGGATAATTTTATATATCTATCAAATACTATATCTAGTGAGATGATCTGACTGATCTTAAATTTTTAATTATAAAAATTGATCGATCACCTTGCGGGAGAGTATGCAGAAAAACATGTCATGAACTGATGATATATTGAAAGAATGAGACAAGAAGGGTAGGGGTTACCACATCAGATATTTTTATTATAAAGGAATCACAAATTTTTAGACTATCTAAATTTATAGATTTGTAAGGAAAGGATCATTTCAAAGCCGAGTTTGTGAAATTTATTGCTGAAGACCGAACGCAAACCCAAGAACCTCATCAATAAATTGGGTAATTTTCATTGGATGGTGGCTTATGAGGAACTTGCTATTCTCTAAAAACAGATGCATAACTATTGAAACTGAGATTGCTCGTATTTCAACGAGAGATTGGTATCGACTTAACCAAAGCCTTGCCAGCTTTTCATCTTCAGACAGGATCTGACTTTACATCTGCCTCTTGGTATAAAGAAAAAACAAAGGCCACTACAGTTTATCTTTTCTTTACGCCATGAACCTACGTTTATGAAAACAAACTAAAGATTAATAGAAATATTTTCAAAACTCGGCTAATTTGAGAGGATTCCAGAAGAAAATGTCATGGAACTAGAAGAATATACCTGCCTACTGTACGGACAAGGTTGCACAATTATAAATATAGCTAGGACATTTTTTTTTTCCTGAACAGATAACTTATATCCTATATTTAACGTGCTAGTGTAGTAACTTTTATTGAATATATAATGTTCATTAATTTTTCTATTTAGGTAGTGGAGGGATAATTTGTGAAAGTGATCACTCTGGTTTGATGGGTTTCTATTGCCAGTGGAAATAAAAAACTTCGATGATATAAAAACTGAGGATTAAACTGGATATGGCATTGAACAAGAAACGTTCATAATTACGCAGATGACGAGAACAACTTAGATTTTTTCATCTTACTTCTAGTAATTTCTATAAGCGAATTTATAATAAATTGGTAACGTGATAGAACTGGTAAGATCGTTTTTGTTAATATAAACGTTATGTTTTGGTTAATATAAACGTCATCTCTTTTGTATCTTTATTGATTATTTCATACAACCAGTGTTGCCCAAAATCGGTCTTGGTCTTGCACTTTGCAAGACCAAGACCAAGGCAGCCTAACTGTTGCAAGACCAATATCAGGACTGGTAAAAAAAAAATCGATTTTTTCAATAAAAATTAAGGCAAAATAGTCCCTAATATTTGATAAATTTATTTACTGTTAGTAGAGAATTGGTATAACCAATATACTTTTGCATTTAACTCCTATAATTTTGTATTCGGGCTCATTAGGTGCCTCCTATCTAACAAATTACAGTAATATCTGTATTGTAATTAGCTAAAAAGTAACTGCAAGACCGTTGCGAGACTCTTGCGCAAGACCAAGACCATGACAAAGACTGAGTTTGCAAGACCAAGACTCGTCTCGGTCTCGCATTTGGGCAACACTACATACAACCTAGTGTACATAAACTTGTACATTACTGACATGACTAAGTGCGTATTAGTTTAGATGCTGGTGATCAGTCCATGAGATAGATAATTATATCATACTCCATATATAAATAGATAAATAGTATTTTATTCAATATAAAATAAAAACTTTTTAACACATAGCATAGTTAATAGTTAAATAATAATATGGATTTGTGTGTCATTATATTGGGATTTTTGTTTATCAGCTTGACCAACAGTTTTCATAAACCTAATAGAGAGGCTGAAATAGGCAACAGGAAAAACTCTTGGCTCAACGGATCCCAATTTTGTTTTTTACTGCCCCGCCCGTAATAAGTGCTACGATCCCAAAAAGTTTCTAAATATTGGTCAGATTTTGTAAATCATATTCTTAGGAATTAGTCTGAAACTATTTGCTTCTCAAATTCGTGAAAAGTTTCCAAATGTTTTTGCGATTTTTGAAATTCTGCCACAGACAAACGCTTCCAGTTAGCCATCTGACTCGAGGGGTTTTAGCATTAAGGTTGTCATCTCTACTGTTTTCAATTTTCAAACCTTCTGTCGCTAATCACGTGGTTAAATCTTCGATAGATCCCGGACTATTACAATAAAATTAGCTAACCGGAAGTGGCCCTTTATATCAACGATTTTATATATTTTTACGATTTTCTCGAAAATTGCTCTAACGATTTTGATTATAGTCGTCAGATCAGTATTAATGATGAATGTTTTTTTTTTTTAATATCAGGTAGGTCTTATCCATAACGAGATAGTCAGATAGATAAATGTCAATTTTTTAAAATGGCTATCTCTAAAGTGCTTTTAATACGGCTTATTTTATAATAATTAACAGTCACCCGTGGTTAGAAATAATAATGAAAAGTTTTTTTATTTATATTTATGATATTAAAAACTGTATAAATAAATAAATAACATTCAGTAAATTTGATAACAGAACATTATAACATGAAATCACTTGTTGAAAAACTACCCTACACTTTAAAAAAAAAATGTATTTACAATAGGAGATCTCGAGGTCTTCTTTTCAGACGCCTTGGAGGGTTATCAGGAATACAGGAGGAAGCAAGGTTAGAGACGAGAGGATTCGGATGGTTCTGAAGTTTTTTATGGAAGGATTGGTATCTGGATTGGGCCAAATCGAAAAAATAAGGAATATTAAGGTCGTTATGGATTATTTTATTGGTGACAAAGTAAGGAGCATTGAGGATTTTCCGAAGGATTATGGATTGTAAGGATCGGATACGAAAGAAATTCGATGGCTTAGTGGAGCTCCAAAGCACAACTCCGTAAGTCCAAATAGATCTTGTTGTAGTCATGTATATGAGTCTTTTGTAATTAACTGGAATCTTAGAGTTTGTCCAGTAAGTGGTGGAGTAGTCGGAAACGTCGAGCGATTTCTTTTCGTTTCAGTCTAGTTTGAGGATTAAAATTTAGACGTTTGTCCAATTGGACTCTCGTGCATTACATTCCGTATATGAATAGTTAAATATAAACAAAACAAGAAAAAAAAATAGAAACATTTTTCCAGGCTGAAAATTGATTTCTTAAAACCAGAGTAGAAAATTAAACGTCTGCCAAGTAAGATCATTATAACTTCCACACCGTTTGCATTGGCTAAAAAATATCTATATTACAGGGTCTAAAATTTTTCGCGGGAGAATAAAATCTTTGGAAAAAGCCGTTTTCGGAAATTCAGTAATCCCTCAACTTACACGGGCTTGATATCCACGAGTTTTGTTCATCAGCAAATAATAAAATGCGAAAAAGATCCGCATAAGTAGATTGCATATTTGCTGGTTTGTAATTAACAAAAAAATCCTACTGTGCGTACTTAGTGCAAAAGGTCGTATGTATCATTGAGCGTTTTACAGGAAAGCACAAAAAAAAACTAATTGTTTCGTTATAATTTAGTAGTATAATTTCATAATTTATTGTCCTCTGCTATTTTTCATCGTAGCATAATGCTTATATCAGTTGCAGAATAAAAAATGTCACCTTTAGCACTAATAGGATGTACTTAATCGGCATGTTTTCACTCCAAAAATGGATGGTACACAACATCCATAAGAAAAACTAAACTTTTTGTTTGTTTTCAGAATTAACGAGACCAATACTTTTCTTCAGTCAGAACAAAACTATTTAAGCTGGAATTAAAAAATATATGTGAAAATCACACAGAAACTCGATACCACGATAAGGTAGTTGAACTTCAATAGAAATAAGATTATTCAAACTCAGCGTCAAAATTAATGTAAATTTATTGAAAATTAGACGAAATCTAAGTAACGGCAGTAAGTACCATGCCAGTAACGTTTGGAATCGACGAAACAATACAGTATAAATTAACTATTTGAATAAAAGCTAAAATTTTATAACCACATAAAAATATAGTCTTAACCTAGCTTCCACTCCATATGATCAGGGCCTTTCACAATTCACTGACATTATATTGTTAACAATTATTTATATTAATTTTAATTATTAAATATAATTCAATGAAATTCATACTAGGTAATTTCTATACTATTCTCCAAAATTTCTCCAAGTTTGGGTCAAATTGAACACGCAGTTTTCAAACTATAGGCTTTTCAAACAATACGTTTACTGATCCGAAAGCAAAAGTATTTTTTTTAGGAGTAGTGGATAGAATTCGATAAAATTCATACCTATTTGATTATCTATTTACCAATCTCTTACTTCCCTCCAAATTTGAGCCAAATCGAACATGCAGTTTTAGAGATACAGACGTTTCAAGGACAATACATATGCTCTTATATAAGAGAAATTAGGGGACAGAATTCAATAAAATTGACATTGCGTTATTTTTCCCCCATTACCTACCTTTTAGCCAACTTTGAGCCAAATCGAACGAGCCCTTTCTAAAATATTGGTATCCCTAAAAAAGTTCGTTTGTACTAGATGGAATATGAAAAAATTCATATGAGACCATCTAGGCACCAACTCGCACAATCTCTGAAAATTTCATGAAAATCGGATGAAAGGTTAATACCTAATGGTGATATGCCCGTCACATCGATTCGACTACAGACAGACAGCCACCTAACCAAATTTGACCTTTGATGTCTGAAACATAAAACGCGATTGGAAATTTTCGATTCTGAGCACAAATTTTTTTTAGCCTCTCGCACGAACACAATGCTGCCCTACCTTTGGTAGTCAGGAAGCAATAGTATAATGTATCGTTGGAAAGCTAAAGTTTAGAAAAATGATTATCTAACATATGGTCATAGAAAGTAGGGAAAAGAGACAAATAAAAATTGTTGTTCAATAAATTCCGTAAATTAATATTATTTAACCGAAACTAATTTTTTATAAGGAGTTTCTAAACTGAATGAAAAGGATTTACAGCTATTTTTTAGCTTGGCCAACCAAAAATATAAAATCCTACCCAAGAAAGTGCTGAAACAAAAATAGCACTGTTTGATTTAGACCATTGTTTATGAATTATAGGGATACAAGTAAATTTATAAATTATCATTAACCTAATAGACAAGACTTGTGTTAACGTTACTAAGCTGGCTCAGCCTTCGAATATTTGCGTGGACTAGTAACAGACCGTTGACTCCACTGCACACCAATCAATTTTCCTAATGTCCATCTGTCAGCAGTACGACCTTACAAGTACCGGCGTCTCTGCATTCACCATTATTTTCATACTTTTCAGTTACTGTTTCAAGAAAGTCACAGCAGAGAAGATTCTTCACCAAGGGGAACCAGACAAAATTTTACGTTTTTGAAGTATATAGAATCTCATCATATACTTTTTACGTTACTTCATTACTTCATCATTACTTTTTATAGTAAAGGTAAGATTATCTGTGCTTTATGTCATTGGTTTTGTTTTAATGCTTTATTTTAAAAAGTTACTTGAATATTTATCAGATCTTAACAAGATTATTAATATTGCAAAGATTTACAAAGTCGTTTTAAAGATGTTAAATTATTCTATAACAGGATTAAAAGCTTTCCTTTATCATAATTTAGCATAAGCGATCATCATGTTATTGTTAGCGTAATGCATTCGTTTTATAACCTGCATATGAGTCTCGTGGCATTAGCAGATATGAGATTTTTAATTTTGGTCTGATAGGATTTTCATTTTTTTAAAAATTACTTAGAAGAAAAAGTAAGAAACTATATAAAATAATGTGTAAGTGGTCATTGAAGGAAAACAAATATAAATAGGAACAGAAATGCTTTTAGGGATAAATTTTTATTTTTACACATGATTTAAATGTATGTAAGTATGTTAAATTGGAAAAAAATGAACATGAGGTCCTATACCTGCAAAGTACATGAATATTTCTAAGAATTTTTTCTTCGTCCTCCCTTTCTTGCCTTTCTAAGGCTATCCCGGGTTTTTCCAGACAAGTGGATGAGGATTGGGGATTTATGCCTGAGTTAAAAGCCCTTCGGAACTAGGACTCGTAATTATTTTATCACTTATTATCTTCCAATTGGTTGCCAGGCTGTACACACGCAGATGCTGTAAACACGCGTTAGCCCGCTCAACACCACGGCCCACGGTGGGACGACTGACCAATCTAGGTGGAAAAAACTACAGGATGAAAAAATGTATTAATATTAATAATACTCTATAATAATTAATATGTTAATTAATTTAAAATGCTAAATTACAATAATGTATTATATTTTGTATTTTAAAATATTTTATTTGAAATAATACCCAGGTTTGATCCAAAATACTTCAATTGCACTTGCCGTGATGATTTAACTCATTTTTTTCTGCGCCTCGCGTATCAATTGAATCTTAAACTTCATTGACTTTATCTCGATTATAGCAATCGTCGAATCATTTAAAAGAGCGACCAATATTCAAATAAGAAGCATTTAGCGAAGTTTCTTCACCACAAGCACTCAAATTTGATTGCACTGTACAACCAAAAACTATGTTAAAAGACTAATTTAACACATTCTTGCCATTTTGTTTTAATTATTGCATCTGCCAATTTGGGATATATTCTTAACACAGCAAAAAAGAGATGTTTTCCGACTCGAATCGTTGCGAAACAACATTAATTATAGGCTATATATCAGTAGGATTTTTCCAAATGCCGAATAACTCCTTTATTTAAATAGAATATTTTTAAAAATAATGTCAAAAAAGGCAAACAAATGCAATCAACTCTTTTATTTTTTTTTAATATACCTACTAAGCAATATCTGAGAAATTTTTCACAGGGATATTTTTGGGTATATTTTAGTAAATTACTTTTAAAGGCATAAAATTACTTTATTTTATAGCATGTAAAAATAAATAAGTTAGTTGGTCATATTATGACTTGATAATTTGATGAGTGACTTAAATACTAGGCATCTGTACATATCAAATAAAAATTATTATTGTAAAATAAAATATTAACTAGTGGTGCTGACCTCAAATTAAAGATAAGACTACAATTGAACAAATCATGAGCCATCAGATCAGTAGTTGCTTAGAGGGTTGTATTTATCGTTTGGGACTACTAAAATCATAACAATTAATGATTGTCTTCTAATTAAACATCCCTCTTTTATCTCGTTACGTCGGATTAAAAAATGATCACCATTAATTTTTTCCACCTCGGTTGGTCATTCGTCCCACTGTGCGGCCCCATCTGATCGCTTAATCTTTATTAGTCTCTTCGGCTTTTTTATCAATGAGTGGGGTAGTTCAGTGAGTAAGGCACTATGTTCTGGGGGTCCCGGGTTCGAGTCCGGCTGTAGCGGGTAATTATTTATCGTCTTACAACAGGCATGGATCGGATCTGGGGTCCGGAGATGCTGGTTTCATACACAGCCGTTAACGAAGAAGTATTACTTTCTTAAGATGTGCTGAATCCAAACCAAGGCTCCAAGGGTTACAGTAATCGAGTTTTTATTTTCACTATGAAGGTTTTATCTTAACCATAAAAATAAATAAGACTTTTTTTTGTTACTTTGGAAATATTAAAAATAGATTAACACCTTAGTTGTGGAAAAATAAAACCATATAAAAACTAAATATCGTAATAACGACCGATTTTTACTTTCACTTTCTAATATATAAAAATATACAGTAAGCAACAGTATTACAATCGTAAAAATTTTACAGTGATACACTTTTTCAAGCAGAAATGTTGTAAAAATATAGGTATATCGAAATATAGATTTTTTATTAGTTTTTAGTTTGTTTTTTTAAATCAATGCATTGAATTTCATATAGTAAAAAATCAATATATAAGAATTTCAGTATTGAAACAGATATTTTTCCAAGAATTAAAATTAATGAACAAACAACTAAAATAAAACTAAAAATGTATACAAGAGAATCCGCCCCACTGGTTATCACATAAAAATGAGATAATTGTTAAGCTCATTACGTCAGTAATATTGGAATTTTTTTTATCTTAATAATAAGTTTTTTTTTCTATTTTCATTAATAATGTTATTTAATTTTGGTAAAAAATTAATTTATATGTTCAGTCATTATTAATTTAATTTCAATTTCCATTTTTTCTTGTTAAGAAATGTAACTCATTCTTCTGTAGTTCTTAGAACATACATCTTTTCAATAAATGTTAATATTTTTATAGGGTTTTAATGATCCATTTAATCTTTATTTACTTTATTATAATTACGTTTTTTAAATATTTAATTCTTTGAAATAAGTTTTTGTTTTGTTTTTATTTACAAATGCTAATATAATAAAATATTTAAAACATGGGTCAATATAATCTATGAAAAAATCCGATGATTAACTAAAGGAGAAAAGTAAATAAAAACATTTCTCCAAGTTTAAAACGAATTTCTGAAAATTGGAGTCAAAATATTAATATGAATGCAATATAGAGTTTGAAAGCTGAGCATTTTAGAAAAATAGTCTATCCGTGGCACCGGTGATTTGTGAGATAGGTGCAAAAATCATATTTTCCCGAAAACGCAACTGAAAGTTTAGAATTTTCATATATGCAAGTTCAATTTTATAGTTTTAATCCATAAAAATTGCACTTAACACACTTTTCACAGTGCCAAAGTTATAAAGTTGTAAAAGTTAATGTGGAGTAACAGAAAAAACTAAAGAATGATTGTTGTAGTCAACAATGTGAACTTTTATATAATTGAATAGAAATTAAATTTTTCCATGAAAACTTTTTTTTTTTTTTTAGAACTTGTTTATTGAAAAATATAACAATTTGTCTCAAAAGGACATTTATAATAGTGTTCAGGGATCACAACCATGAAAACTAAATTCAATTTTTGTAGAAACTAGAGGAAAACTTTTAAAATTTATATTAACATAAAAAGAGTACTGTATAACTATTTTACTAGGTTGAGTTTTTATGAACTGAACCAAAAGTTTTTAATGAACGATGTTTAACTTATGTCAGAAAAAACGTTAAGAAATGCATGCTGTTAAAAATATATTAAGAAATGTTTACTTATGGCAAAACTATATGTATAACCCTATAAAACTCGAGTATAACCCTAAATAACTTTAAACCAAATAATAGATTTAAATAAATTTAAAAGTTTATATCGTTGGTTTATTGGGTGCAGTTATGAAGTAGCATTTCAGGAAATCAGTTCAATATGTTATATAATAATTTTTTTCTCTGTGAGAGAACAACTTTATGTTACTACCTTTGGCTTTTAAAAGGTTGGTTATTTTGATGCACTTTTTTTGCATTGGTAAATATGTCCGAAATTCATAGATATGTTTTTTAAAGATTAGTTCTATTAAAAATTCACTATGCAGAAAATCATTTCTATTCAAAATAAAATGGTCAATGTAATGCGTGCAACAGGCATTTTATTTTTCAAATTTTTGTCATATGGAAACGATTAAATATACGTAAAACTTAATTTATTCTTCTAAATTACACATTAGTTTTTTAGAGAAAGTACGATCTTGAAAATTTGAAAAGTGTTCATGTTAAAAGTATACAATGTTATCTGAAAAAATGAAATTAATTCCAAAATCTGTTTTATAATATAAATTTATAATTCATTTTACATTTTGTTTAGTAGTATTTCAGAACCTTTAGGATATCGGTACCTAATGCCAAACACAGAGCCTTTAATTTCTAAAACACCAGTAAACAACGAACCAGCTAGCATATTGCCAATTCAGGGCAGAAAACACAAGAGCACATGTATGGAGATAAAATAAAGCACGTCAGACATCAACTCGCTAAAAAGATATTAAACTAAAGACAGTACATCACTCCAAGACTTCTAAACGCGCACTGAAGAAAAGGGGAGTTCTCCCTTCAGAACCTGTCTGACCTCCCTTTTCCTTCAGTGGGTGTTTAGATATCTTCGAGTGACCTACTGTCGTCAGTGGATTTATTTTATCAGGCTGTTGATATGAGATGTGTTATACATTGTTTGAAATCCAACTCATTCATTAGACGAATGAGAAAAACTAATCCCATTTCGCTTTTCATTGAGTCAAGTTCCAAAACTGTCTCATGTTGTTTTATTTCCAACGATAATGATTATTCTTCATACAGGTATGATACCTGTGTATGAGCAATCAGCGCCATTGTAAAAGTACCACTCTTGTACAAATAATGTATCCTATATTAATTTATTGGTACTGGACAAATGGTGAGGTATTAATTGCTATAAAGCTGAATAAATAACTGAATAAGTCGTATCTAATTGTAAGTGAATAAGTCGGTAAATATGAGGATGGGCCGATTGGTAATAGATAAGGAAATTTCATCATTTCTCAGTAATATACTTTTCAGGTGTTCTGACCGGTTCACAATATTGGTGAAATTGCATCAGAGAGGTTGTAACCTAAATACTCATAACTAATATAATAAAGGTATCTAGTGAATTACTGTTATATGTATATTTCTCATTAAATTTATTCCAGTAGAAATATGTTTTGCCTTAGATTGTATTGTTTAAGTATAACTTTAAAAATTAAGATATGAGTCCAACTAGAAATAGGTAGAAATACTTCATAGATTTCATTTGATTCTGAAAACAGACCAATTTTTAATTGGTTAAATAAATGATATATTAATTAAATTACTTTATAACATAATTTGGAAGAATACTTGATCGACTAATAACGTAACTTTTAATCGATTGGTATCTTTGTAAGTGTATGTATGAGTATATATATGTATATGGATGCTTTAAAAGAAAGTTTGCACAACTCAAATATTAACGATTTTCTGCTTTTGCAGTTATTTCGCCATAATTGAATTTTTTTTTTTTTTTGTTTTGTTCCAGTATTTTTCCAAGCTAGCGATATGTATAAAAATCTATTAACCCATTAACTTCTTATCAAGCATTTGGTTATGTTGCGTTCGTAGCCTTTAAACCGTTACCGATAATGAACTGATTATTTATGAATGATGCATATATTTGTGTGTGTTTTTTTTTACTACCACTCCCCTTAAGACTTTCTCTAAATAGAAGAAATATGATGGTAATAGTTATCGGACTTTTAGAAGGTTTTATAGATATAACTTTTTACAAATTTTAGTTATCTCAATTTTGACAAAAACATTATTTTTTTCTAAATTGTTATTGTTATCCTATATTACCGAGGAACTCTAGTTCTGCTAAACCACTTTCCGATTAAACTTCTCGGGGATACAGTGGAGAGTTTCTACTCAGCAAGAATGAAATATTTTTAGGAAAAAAATCTCATAAAAAGGAATAGGCATTTAAAATACAATCAATCATTTAAAAAACCTAAATCAAAACCTATGATGTAAACCGGCCTTACTTTGGAACCAGGAGTAATAGTAATAGTAATAGGAGTAATAGTAAGGCCTTACTATGAAATTACCTAGCAGGCTACAAAAAAATTTGTATTTAGACAACTTTCCTTGATATATCAAAGTTCCAATCAGTCAAGTAATTCCAAATTCAAAATAAACTCTAGAGCACAGTTACTGCATATTCCCGAAGTAAACGGGTGTTGTTTACGTTATAGATTCTTTTGTTTGTTTGTTGACACTTTTTCTAAATAATAATTCAGTAACAGTTTTATTGTCCCTTTTTTTTAATTTATTTTTTATTTACATTATTATTATTATTTTGTAATTGTTTCATTATTCTTCTCTATATTAAATGAAACCTTCATATTTTTGTGGTAATCATTATTTGGATGTTCATAGAAGAAATAATAAAAACATAATAATACTAACAACAAATAAATTTTAAAAAAGAAAGAAAAATACTTCGATTTAGGTTTTTTAAATAATTGATTGTATTTTGAATGCCTATTTCTTTGTATGTGTTTTCCTCTGAATTCTTAGTATTCTTCCCGACTAGAAACAATCCACTGTATACTTCAGAATACTTAATCAAAAACTTCACCAGTGGTACAGAAGAACGAAAGATCCTCTGAAATATAGAGAAATAACAACTATATAACAATATAAAAAAAAATTATTTTTTTTCCAAAACAGAGAATAAAATTTGTAAATAAGTCTTAGAATTAATAGAATTAGAATAGAATTAAAATCTTCTTAAATTCTTATATCTATTACCATCATACTATTCATTTATAGGGTAAGTTTAAGGAAGTTTGGCAGTAAAAACAAACACACAAAAAAAGTTATGATTCACACATTATCAGTTATTGTCAGGGATTTAAAGACTATGAACGCAACAAAACATACGGTAATTGTTGTTTTTAATAATACCAAAGTATTAGGAGAGTAATAAAAGATTTGTATGCATATGTCTTAATTTTTTTTAAGTGAAACATTAGACAGCGTCTAATTAACCACTAACTAAATTTCAAAATTCATATGCGTTCTTCCATAAAAAGTCGCTATACTGGAAGGACACTTTAAGATCCTAAGCAGAAGTCTCTTGGGATTCCCACCAACCTGATCACATAGATACAACGATCACGCTTTCCAAGAACAACAGTTGTATCAATTATAGATTAATGTTGTGTCGTATATAGCCGAACAAAATCCTCGTTCATTAAGATCTTACATATAGTTCAATACAATTAGGGTGAAACAATAGCGTGGGTGGTTTTAAAATGCCGACTCGTAAATATACGCCATGCCTCAGCCGAAGAGCTATTTCACATAAGAATGCCATGTCGAATTAAAAAATATATTCTCACAGTATATTTTTACGATTGAAAATATCTTTTAGGGAAAGGAGTTAGAAATGGAATCCTGTTGATATTATAATAACAACAGGATTATAAATATAATACGGAATTCCATTTTATTGTATACAACAATAACATTTAATTATTTACCTGTTTCCTATCTCTATTCCTATTCCTCTTTTCCTTTTATCCTGGAGTCACCTCGGGTTGAGCTTGTGGAAGTCTCCGCCTTACTCACACATTGAAATGGGCTGCGCCTATTCCTTCCATTCGTACACGAATTCCCCGTAGTTTGGGAGGTTATCTGCAGCGACGAGTAGAGGAAAATATCTTTCATTGATGCTGTAGACACTTATGCTCCTCATTAGCTTGGCACTGAGTGCCTCATACGCAGTGCAGTTGGTTATCACAAGTTCGGCTGTTTCCGGGACACCACAACTGGAGTATAGGGGATCGATATCTTGTCTGTTGGCAAGATCAGTTGAAACGAAAACCCTCTTGTCCAGTGAGGAATTGATAGACCCAATAATCTGGTTTGATCCATCTGGCTGCTAGTCGAGACTGTACGGCGGGAAAATACTTCCTTAGGGAAGCTCCCTTAGTAGTAGTGACCCACTTGACCTGTTCTTTCCTCAACGGTTGCTTCTCTCAATACTGTCTTCCATCTATTGGGCAGTTCCTCAATCCTCACTCGAAGGTCCTCCTGAATCCCTGCCAAGCCTTTTTTCTTGCAGACTACTATCAGAGATTATTTAGGAATTACAGCCTCTTCTCAAATCGCTGTACACCTCTGAAGTTTCTCTGGACTATACTTTCTAAACATTTACGTTAAATTTATAATAGTTCTAACACACTTGCAAAGTTGAGAAGAAACATTTTTACCTATCAAAGCATAAGTAATATTATTAATTTATTTTATATATTTAAGGACGTACATAACTTTCTTATATTCTGTACTATTTATTTAAGAACGTATTCTAACTCCTTCTCCTAAACGTTTTTAGATTTAATGTGAAAACTTTTGAATTAATATATATTTCATTCATAAATATATTTTTTTGGGTTTATTTTTTTTTATTCACACCTGTCATAATGGTAATGACAACCAGTGAATGTGAGGTTGATTCGAAAAAATAATGTCATGAAAGGCATTACGAGGATCAGTGCCCAGCGGCACCTCACTCGGCGTGATATCTACGTTAGTCGAGGAGGTCCCTCATCCAGCTCCTCTTCAGTCTCCTACATACGTTACCTGGTATATTCTTAGTGGCCATGTCATTTATAAGTGTATTAGGATGTCCTTGTAAATTGTCATGGAATCGTTTGTAATGAGTTCGTTAACAGTCGGCATATGGAGGTCAGTATGTAAGGTTGTGTTGCTAACGTACCAAGGTGCTTTTGTGATTGTCCTGAATGTTTTTGCTTGAAAGGTTTGAAGTTTGTTTAAGTGAGTCTTTTTAGCAGTTCTAAATATTTGTGATGCTTAAGTCCAAATAGGTTTTAGTAAGTAATTGTATGTGTTCAATTTCTGTCTAAGTTTTAATTTTGAATTTTTCGAAAGAAGTGAGTTCAGAATTCTTAATCTTTGATTTAGCGTTTTTCGTTTCTTGATTATATGTGGGCCCCACGTCATTTTTCTGTCAAATGTCAGACCAAGGTAGTGAACGGTGTCTGTCTGTGGAATCTGTGTATTGTCAAGGAAAACTGGAGGGCATGTTTCATATCGAAGCGTAAATGTGATGTGCTGTGATTTTTCTTGATTTAGTCGGATTTTCCAAATTTTGAACCAGTCATGTAATCTTGTTAAATAGTGTTGTAGGGTCTGTGAAGCGTGTGTTGGATTTTTGTGTCTTGCTAAAATTGCTGTGTCGTCTGCATATGTCGCTGTTAAAATGTTGGGACTGCAAGGTATGTTATGGGTGTATGTGATATAGAGTAGTGGAGCGAGTACTGAAGCTTGAGGTACTCCTGCTGAGATAGACCTGATGGAAGATAGTTCTGAGCCGTGTCGGACCGAGAAAAATCTATCGGAAAGAAAGGATTGTAGAATTAGATAATATGTAGGTGGGAGTATTGTCTTGAGTTTAAAGAGAAGACCCTGGTGCCAAACTCTGTCAAACGCTTGAGCAACATCCAGAAATACGCCAGTTGCGTATACTTTCTGCTCTAGTGTTGTAGATATGTAGTCCGTTACTCTATGTAGTTGGTGTACAGTTGAGTGATGTGCCCTAAATCCAAACTGATGGTCAGGTATTATTTTGGTGTTTCTTAGTATATCAACAAGTCTTTTGTTCAGTAAGCTTTCAAAAATTTTGGAACAGATAGGTAGTAAGCTGATTGGTCGGTATGAGGAAGGTGAGTTTTTGTCCTTATTAGTCTTGTGAATCATTATTATATGTGAGTATTTCCACTGTAGTGGAAATTTAATTGTCCTCAGCATTGCATTATAAATAGTTGTCAAAAGCTCTAGAGCTTTTCTAGGCATTTGTTGGAGCACTTCAGCGTTAATCAAGTCATGTCCAGGAGCTTTTCTTTTAGGCAACTTTTTTATTTGTTCAGCAATTTGGGAAGGTGTGAATGAAATAGGAGGTGAAGTTAGTTGTAAGGGCACGTCTAAAGTGTTTAGTACATTGTTATCGTGTACAGTATTAGTGAAGTCTGTGTGTGGTACAAAAACAGAAGAAAGATATTCGGCAAAGAGTTCTGATTTTTCTCCGTCTGTCACGGCCCAGGAATCATCTTCTCTTCGAAGGGGTGCTGACATTTCACGAAGCTTAATAAGGTTTTTGGTATGTCTCCATAAGCTTCCATCGTCGGTTGATAGATTTCTGATGTAGCTGTCATAGGTTGTTCGTTTGAATTTTCCAATCTGTCGCTTGAGTTCATTATTAAGTTTGTTGTAAGTTCGTTTATTGGAGTCTGTCAGTCTGCCATATTTTGCGAGCTTTCCTCTTCGCTCTAATCTAGTCCCTTGTGTATTGTGGGTACATTGGTAACAACTCATATTTTTGAGGTTTTGCTACTGATGAAGACCATGCTGCTTCTTGAATATTTCGTATGAAGTATTCAACGGCATCCTCAAGTTCTTCGTTTTTAATGGATAGAAGAACAGAGAGAGCAGTGTCCAATTGGTTCTTGTACCTGTCGATCAGGGACATTTTTTTGTAGCTTCACAAGGCTCTTCAAACAATACCAAATGTAAAAGGGAATGATCAGAGCAAAGATCTGAACTCGTTGTTATTGTGTAAGGTGTTGTTCGGAGTCCTTTAGTTATGAAAAAATCGAGTAAGTATTTTGTTTTCCGTCTAGAAGTTGGCCAGTAAGTGGGTGAATTAGGTGATATTGTGTCTAATGAAACCTCATGAAGAACATACCTAAGATTCCTTCCTCTTGGAGTAGATAGTCTGGATCCCCAGAACTGATCTTTGGCATTGTAGTCTCCTCCTGCAACAAAGCATCTCTCAAGACGTTTGAAGAAATTACTAAACATCGTGGGTGTCAGGACATACCTCGGAGGGCAATAAACCGCAGCACGAATAATGTTTTGTTGTTGTGTTGATAGTGTAATGGCTGTAGCTTGAATCTCTGGTGTTATGGGTAATTGTAATGGATTATGTTTTAGAGTTGTTTTGATAATTATGGCAGTGCCTCCGTGTGAAGTTCCGTCTGGGTGGTCAGTTCTGTAGATTTTGTAACCACGGATGTAAAATTTAGAATGTGGTGTCAGATGTGTTTCTGTTATTAGTGCAATGTCAATGCGTTTCTCGTGTAAGTATATGTCTATTTCGGTTCTATGTTGGTTCAGTCCGTTTGCGTTTCATAGTATAATAGACATGGAGCCCATAGTTAGCTGATTAATGGCCATTTGGAAGACAGATACCTTGAGTCACCTGCGCGAGCTGTTGGAGGCTAAAAAGGGGCTGGCTGAGAGTGTTGAGACCATTTAGTAACTGAAACAGTTGTGGTGTGATATATGCATCAGCTGATGTGTGCTGGGTACTTTCTCCTCTCATGGCTGCCGAAGGAGGTTGAGTGTTCTGTGTTACTGGTTCAGGCTGTTTCTGGCCTGGCGGTTGCGGCTGTGCAACATGATGCTGATGATCTGACTTCAGTTGCTGTGGAGGATGCCGCTGAGATTGCTGCTGCTTCTGCAAATGTCGATTCTGATTCGGCACGTCAATAGAAGCTTGTAGAAGATTCGGGAAATCTAGAAGATTCGATGAAGGAGGTGATGCTCTCTAGTGAAGTTGATTTCTTGTAGTTATTTGTGCCCTCAAATCACGAAGAGTTTGACACCCACGATAGTTCGCCGGATGTTCGCCCTCGCAATTTGCGCATTTCGCTGGGGTCTCCCTTGTTTTATTACATGTGGAGCTGTCGTGGCCTTGTCCACATTTCACGCACCGTGGTGAATGGTTGCAGTACGACCTAGTGTGGCCGTATTTTTGGCACCTGACGCATTGTGGGATATTTTTTTTCTTTCGAAGTTCTTCTATTGTAACATTTGTGTAAAATATTTTTTAATGTCAAAATTTTTTTCATTAAACGAGGACTTATAAATATCAACAAAAAACATTGGCAATGACCGTTTGAATCGGGATATTGCGTTAGTAATACTTGCAACCTGGTATCCATAACTTTGTAGGTCTCGTTTGATCTCTTCTAAAGGAGTGTTGTGGTGTAAATCTTTAATTACAACTCGAGGATTCCTATCTTCAACGAGTTGATACGTGTGGAATTCTGCACCGCTGTTCCTCAGACAATTTACTAATTTTCGGTAGTCGTTTGAGATTTCAGGGTAAACTGTCACTCCTCACTTAAATGTTGATCGTAATAAAAAACTGTTGGGGCCTGTATTTGCTTGCAGATATGAAACTTAAGCAGCGTAGTTTTCTACTCCTGTGATATAGATTGGAGATGGTTTAGAGGTTGCGTTAGATGGTACATTATCATGTGGGATTTGGCATTGATCATTAGAATCAGCAAAGCTATTACTAATAGTTACCTCAGTTTCCGTTCTTTTCTGTTTTCTCGGGTCCCTCTTTTCAACTATATTCCTTTTCCTGCCCGTTACTAGTTCCCAGGCACCTCTTTCCCAGTCCGTGCATTGAGAATTGTCATTGCAGTCCATATAACCTGCGCCAGGCTGGGGCGATAGGACCGCGTTCATAGTAGCGGCTAATTCCGCCTCGCTCATTAGTGCTACTCCAAACCTATCCGTTAACGTTTGGATTCGTTGATTATTTTCAAAATAATAACTTCTGCACACCTGTACATAAATTTTAAAATCTAATAACCAAAGTTAAACGAAAAATTTTTCAAGCCGCTGTCACAAGAATCGCATTAAAATATATATGCTATATTTTTAACTAATAAATTGAATTTTGCAATAAATAAGGGTATAGTTTTTAATAAAGATCCAATATCAAACAAATAGTGTTTCAAAAGCTGGATTTTTAAAACTTTAAAATGTCTTTTTTTTTTTGTTTTTTAATAGTCTTTATTGAGATATATTACAATTTGTCACATTCAAGAACAATAGTAATAGTGATATGGAGTAGCTCATTCATGCTATGCACAATAAATAAAAATAATAAATAGCAATATAATAATACTAAAACAAATGTATATAAACTAAAAGATACTAAACTAAACATAAATAAACTAATCTAACAAAATAAATACTTAAATACACACATGCTTTTACACAATATTTACAATATTCAGTCATTCAAGATCTCGGAGCCAAGCCTCTCACCACACTGGTGGAGGTAAAGGCAGGACTCTAGGGGATCCCAGCGTCTTTCACTCAGCCGCATCAATGGTTTTACCAATGGAGGCTGAGCAGAGACACTATAAACAGAAAATGTCTTTTAAATTCAATTTTTTTTTTGTATTTCTATTTATTTAAATTAATTTACTGAAAAACGGGAAAAATACCGAAATGAAATTAATCGTCGTTGAAGGTAAAATTATGTAATACAGATTAACGTTTTATTTTATTTCAACTTATATAAGTTAATTGACAATGGCATGTTGTGAAACACAAACTGATTACACTAAAAACGAATTTCAATTTAAAAAATAATCTTCTACGTGGCTAAGTCAACAACTTACTATGATAGCCATTTCCTTATTCTATTTCTTAGAATTCATCTTGATGACCACGTTACATCATGTCAAGTAAAGTTTTTTTTACAAAAAATTTCCTGATACATTTATGTTTGCTTAATTTTCCAATAAATCAATACGAGATATAATTTATTTTAAACTGTTACATAATACAACTGGAAAAAAAGTATTTTAAATATCATTTATTTTGTGTTTTTGAAATACCATATATTTTTAAAATGCAGTAAATATATTTTAATTACAAAATATTCCAAAAAGTTGAAATATTCCAATGAGTTACGATGAAATTGACAATAGTTTAAGTAAAGTCTCAATTTTTTTAAATTAAAAAATAATCTTAAAGGAGAATCAGAAGCACAGTCTCATTTTAGCTAAAATGTTTGTAAACATTATGTCTAAGTTGTAACCTCCGGTTCAGAAACCAACACTGGTTTAATTACGTCTAACAATGGGGGATCTCGAGGGCTATATGCGAAGTGATCAGTGTGTACTAAAGTCAATGTCGGGCCTTAGGGTCTCGGGGGCGCCAACCTATAGGAGCGTCCGTTGGGGGCGCCGATCTTTAGGGGCTTGTTGGAAATTTTCAAGAAATAAAAACATATTATAATAATTAATTTTATTTTAAAATCAATTGAACTCAATTGTGTTAGAAAAATATTGAATGGAAATAAAATTGAAATATTACATGACATAAAACAGCTTATGAAATAAATAAATTTTTTAGGATTGAAGGCGAAATGACGTTATTGTTCGTGGGCGCCATTTGTCTAATGCCAACGAATGTTAGTACAATACTCATGATATTCTAAAAAATATCGTCTAGTTTTTCAAGTATGAGTAAAAACAAACATTATGACTCTTGGAAACCTCTATAACTAGTTCTATGAATAGAGTGATTGACTAGGACAGTTTCTTTGGTAAAGTTTTTAAGTAAATTACAAGGGAAAGTTACGGATGTGGGGTCACCGACTTCAATGAAACTTTTTTTTTTTTTTTTGGTTATACTGAAAAATATTACACCCATCTCCGAGGGTTCTTGCTAATGCCTCTAAGAGAAAAAAATATTTTTTTATAATACTGATACTACTCCGATTTTGTGCTCTGCATGGATTTTTAAGTTATTATATATTAATCGATTTTTTTTTTTTTTGTGTAAAATAAAAAAAACATTTCTAATTGTATTAAATTTATTCTAGTCTATAATAAATTACAAAAACTTGAAGACGCTTACAGTAAATTATGCGAAGTAAATTTTTGTCGTAAAAACCGATTCTATTTAGCGTCCATTAAAACTCTTAAATAAGATTATATTTTGAAATAAAAAAACATTTTTATGCCATTTCACTTATTTTACAAGGTCCTAAATTGGATAGGTGGAGCCATATTATTTCCAAACTTTCTCATTTTTTGTGATAAAACAAAACGGATATATAGTTTTTTAAATTGGACAAAATTTTGGAAATTCGTCAAAAATAATGTTTGCGGTCTATGAGAATAGTGTTCGTCACACTTATTATACCATCATTTGCTAACCAGTTATATTAATTTAACAAATTAAACTCGTGAGGCTGATGCATACTGATCACTATATGACTCGACAAATTGCAGCCTATCTGTTCGTATGAGGACAATTTTTATTAAAATTAGCTCAAAAAAAAATTTTTATTTTATAAAAAAATTTTCAACTCTTTCAATACTATTGTAATGAAGGGGTTTCTATATTATCACACTGTCTTGTTGGGGGTCAAAATTACATCTTATTTTGGATACATAAGATACAGATATACACAAGGAAAGATATATGTATAATAATATGATAATTTGTTTATATTAATAATGATGAGTAATTGAATTTTAAAAATCCTAGCTCAAGTTAAAGTATTCGTTTGGGAAAGAAATTAATAAACTCGTTGGTTGATAAAGCAAGACTTCTTTCACTCTACGAAAATAAAGTTGGAACGTATTATTAAAAAGATATAATGGTTCTGTTACAAATAGTAAGAATTTTAAAAATTGAAATAACACAAATGTTTTAAATTAAATTCAAAAGAATATTTTTTTCAATTTTCTATATCATCTTATATGTTGAAACAAATATTAAAAAAAAAAACTATTAATGTGAAGTTTCCAACTTCGTTTTATGAATTAATAATCGCTTTAGTTTTATCGTATACGTACACGTAAATGATAATAAATGAATAATTTAATAAAATCCTTCACCAATAATCGCTTTGAATGGAATTTCAACTTGGTCTTGGTGAGGGTTCCGTATTTCGTCATTCACTGATATTATTTTAACAATGAATTATATTTTTGTTCGTAAGAGAAGAGAAAAGTAAATTAGCGCAAAATAAAACATATTTGACAGTTTTTAATAACTTCATTAGTAAGGACTAAGTACCTTCGAGTGCCAATTGAACCTTAGACAGATATCCTATTTCTTTTGATATCTTTCACTAAAAAATCAGATAAGTGAAATGACACTATACATCCTGTTCTTAATTGTATATTATAACTCGTCATTTCGTAACACGTGTAAAGATAATTAATTGAATATATATATTTGTGTACTGACGTGGTAGTAACAATAATTTAATATAAGCGGCGTAAGAAACAAGCCTTGATTAAAAAAAAAATGCTGAGTTGTAAACATTCATGTGAAATCACAAAACAACATTTACATTTCGCAATAACTGCGATCAATATTGAGAAACATATTAAAGTGTCATATAAATTAATATGTATCGAATTTTTCTCAAAAACGAATTTCAACACTTCCAAAAAATACAGCTTCTGACAATAAAGGGACACTATTCATTAGCCTTATTGAGTGTTTTATATTTTATTTTTGGAACATTGTTCTTTTTTATAAGTTAATTCTTTTAATAATAAAGCATTTCTCAAACAAATCTTTGAATGGAAGATTCCGTTATCATTATTAATTTTGAATATATATATATATATATATATATATATATATATATATATATATATATATATATATATAGGGTGTCTCCGTTCTTAATAGGTAAACTCTGGTAGGCGATTTTGAAAAAAATCCAAACCAAAAATTATATTTGATTTCTAACGAAAAGAGGATTAAGTGCAACGTTTTCTTTTCTTAAGATGATCATGTATTCTCTTTCATAGGAAGCGATGACACAAAAAATATTTAATTCAGGAAATTAATAATTGCTTGATAGTAAACAAGACAAGATTTCCTTTAAATACAAGTGGAGTTTGTCTTTGTCAAAATCATTAAAGAGGACTTTTTTGAGGGTCAAACTAAGCTAAGTTGTGTTTTTCATCAATTCATGGATTATTCAAGATATTTTTATTTTTTATCATCCTACAGATACTACCACAATTTTATGAACACTTCCTTGTTTAATAAGCTTCAACAATTGCACATCAATTTATGTGAGATTTTTTTTAGAACTGATTTAAGATTCACCTCTTTTTTGTGGACACAATGTGATTTGATATTCTGTCACTCCACAGTATCTGTATTTTCAGCAGAAATAACAACGGAGATATTATTAGACATTTTAAATTCCTTCTTTTCCTTTTGACCTAACTAATAAAATTAAAATTTTTTTTAGTAAATAATTATGAAAATACACATTTCATTCATTAGAAAAATATGCTTCTTCAAACGTGACCACCTTAGGAGAAGAAAAAATTGGACTTAACTCATTTTCCGTTTGAAATAAATCGAATGAATTTTTTGTTGGAAATTTTGTCTAAACTCGCCTAGAACTGAGTCATCCTGTATATACCTCAATAACAATATATATATATATATATATATATATATATATATATATATATATATATATATATATATATATATATATATATATATATATACATACATACAAAATTAACAATGACAAAGATTTCAGAAGTTAGTTGGAGGTGAGGTCAAAAAATACTATATTATATAATAGTATATTTATTGCATTGTCCAACGTTTCGACCTAAGTTTTAGGTCTTCTTCGGGGCATTTTGTATGGCACTGTAGAAGGCAATGCGACGATGGGACAATAAATATACTACTATATAAAATTGAATTTTTTGAAATTAGAATCTACGGTCAACCATTCAAAGATTTGCTTGAGAAATGCTTTCTGAGCATTAAAAAAAATGAACTCATAAAAAAAACAATGATATGAAAATGAAATATAAAACACACAATAACACTAATGAATACCACCGAAATATAGTCCAGTATCGCCTCTCAGAGTAAGAACTGAGACATCCTAATTTTTAATCTAATTAATTTATATTTCAGTATTTTGAGATGTATAATTTTTTTCAAAACACTCACGGGATCTCGATAGATAATTTGAGCCATCAAAATTAAAAATCGATGCATTTATTTACAGACCGGTTCCAAATAGTATCCATCAGCCTGAACAAAAAAAATTGTAATTGTTTTCGCATTTAGATGAATTGAGACAAATAAAATATAGGCTAAAGAAAAAAAACTTATTCAACAGGAAGTCTAAGAATGGGGATAAAAAAAAAATAAGCTAGTTTCTATATCGCATACGAAGGACACTACTATGAGGATCACTATCCTCAAGCTGTTTTTCTCCATAGATATCTGTTCCTGAATAAAATAGGTATAAAATGTATACATAGCAACCTAATGTTTATTCATGGATATAGTAAGCATGTAAACAATAAATAAAAAATACAATCGAGTCATCAAATCATATTTTCCTCGATCATAACAGCAACACTTAGAACTTATAGGAAAACGAAGACCTGATTACTCAATTCTTATTTTATGCATAAATTTATTTTTAATACATTACCTGTTAATAAATAAGTTTTATAAACAATATCATT
This sequence comes from Nezara viridula, assembly GCA_928085145.1. Taxonomy (NCBI): domain Eukaryota; kingdom Metazoa; phylum Arthropoda; class Insecta; order Hemiptera; family Pentatomidae; genus Nezara; species Nezara viridula. Next base: position 90,725,412 of record OV725077.1, on the reverse strand, counting down.
TAAAAAAAGATTTAAAAATATACTTATTCAAATATGAGCTTTTTGTCGATGCATCTTATAAAAAAGAAGTAAATAATAAAACCAACTAAAAACTAAGACTATAAAAAATTATTGTTTTAGTGAAAAAATTACAAAAAGTAATAAAATCTTATTAATTTAAAATATACATTATGCCTACGACTTTTCATCGCTGTATTATATTTTATAAACGGAGGAATAGGCAGTTGAACCACAATCCGTTACATAACCAAAACTTCAGAGAATCAAAACTGATGCGATTTTTACGAATTTCCTGAGACTCCTTTTAGAGTTTAATACTATAAAAAAGTATTAAAAACGTTTATGTTTGTTTTTTAAAACTACTTCCATAATTATCAGCTGAAATAGATCATTTATAATAAGACAGAGATAATAAAAATATGAAAATTTTATGAAGAAATATTATTTTAAAAAAGTCATCATTTTTATTATTCAATACTTTGGAATAGAAAATTTTCGTTAAAGATATAAATAAAAAAATGGCGGTTTTATAAACCAAAGTATGTTGTTTAAAAATAAAGATTTGTTAAGAGTGTGAACTTTTGAATAAGCATACAAAAGTTGACCGTTTTTCCTCGTGAATTATATGGCTAATATAGCAAAAACTTGAAAGATCGCTACTAAAAAGAGTTGGACCACATAGTTGTTATATAACACCATCACGAAGCAATGTAGAATTAATTTGTTTCTGTTAATTGATCTATAGATAGAGAATTCAAACTATTATTAAATTATCATATAATAAAATTATTTATTGCTTTATCTCTGAATCCATAATATCTCAAAATTTTGAAGAAAAAAAATTGAAACTGAAATTAGGTTCGGTGGTTGTTCAGTTTCGGTATTTTTTAATAATACGATATTTGAATATCTATCGAGGGATTTAGAAATTACTCGTATGCCTGATTGGTCATTACGAAAATGATACACGATGAGGAGAAGAAGTCAAAAAGATGAAACGATGAGACGATGGAAGGTATCGACTGAAGGGTCGGCGTGGTGGGGAGGGCAGGCGATAAAGGGAGAGTGGCAGAGGTGAAGCGGCTCAGTCATGAACGGTACAGCGATAGCAACCAGAGTGAGGACCGTCTCCTGGCAGGAGGACGAGGAACCGGGTACGCCGAAGACACCCAGGACCTCAACCACTCCAGGTAACTACTCATAGTATCAATACGAGGATCATCCTTCCTCTCCTCACTTTGCCATTTCTTCGCCCTTTGGGTGCACACCACTTGGAAAAAAAAATACTAAACTCTCGATTCATCCCTTGTTCAATCTCATTTTATCTCTTTCCTTCTCTATATGCCAGAAATGGCAAGACAGGGTGTTGAAAAAAAAACAACAGTAATCCTTGTTTTTAATATTTATACATTAAAAATAAATTTACCCAATGTATCAACGTAAATCCTCTTGTGCCAATATACTACTCAAAATTGTATCTGCAAATAGTATTCTGAGTGCATAATTCAGCAGTTAAACAAAACTTGAACTTGAAAATTTAAAAATAAAGCAACCTAGTAGTTTTATAAAACTTAAATGAGAGTAAGAGGCTGATATTAGCCTTTCAGTTGGAATAATGACTAACTCCAATTTCAACATTTGTATCTTTTATGTACAGCAATATGTATATCTTTATTTAGTGATCTTAGAAAACCATCTATAGCTTGCAACCCTGAACTTATTCTTCTTTGCTTCTGGAATTTTTAAAAAATAAAGTATTTACTTTATATACATATGTATATAAAATTTTTGTATATATATATATATACAGGAGAACTAATCTTAAAAACTTTAAAAAGCCTTTTTGTTATTGTTTACCAACTAGTAAAATCTCGATCAATAGTTAATCTCGTTTATTCAAGCTCTTTTCCTAACCAATGAAAGTATTTCAATACTTAAAAAGAACTAAAATATGCATGTATTTTTCATAATTTTGTCTACTGAATGACTTAAAACCCTTAACAAGAATCTTAAACGCTAATTTAATGAGATCAAGTTTAATAATTTTTATTTTCATGCAAAAATAAAATATACCAAGAAGACCAAATCAAGTGTATCAAATCTAGTTTTCGTAAATAAATATATTTATCAATGAAGTGATGCTCAAAGCACTCATTGATGTCCAAAAAATATTATTAGATTTATAAATTGCAAAAGACAATACATCGCGACAGCATTACTGACCAATATATATATATATATTTCCTATCATGTGGAAATCGTATAGTTTAAATATTTAACTATTTAAAATATTAAATATTTAAAAGTGTTTTTATTTTTGTTTACTAGCTAGCACTGTCTATATAAATAGTAACAAAATATAAATTTTATTTTTAACTGTAATCCATCAGAATAAACCCATGGATTAAAATATTATGATATGAACGTTAAAATCGTTTATTAAAGTCGTTCTATTAAATAAACGCATTTAAATATTTAAAATGAACTAAAATACACTTTTAAAATGTCTTATTTTACATAATTTTATCTGATGGCGACTTAAAAAACAAATACATGCTCGTTTAATATGATCAAATTAATTTGTTGTTTTTCCAGGATTGTGAATGAATATTATTTCTTATCAGAAATAAAATTGGTACTTACATCTTAGCAATATTTAATACACAAATTTTGCATCTAGGTATTACTTTAAATAAAACTTTACTCAAGTATTACGTATTTAAGTCTTATATATTTAAGGACTAAATCAAATATATCAAATTTAGTTCATGGTCTCAAATAAGTCAAATCAAATCATGTAAATTAATTCCCTAAAACCTATTAATAATCAGTAATCGTATTAAAATTCTTCTAAAGGTATCACTCAATATTGATGAAATCTTTTGTCAATATCAATCCTTCTGTATTAATTAATTATGAAAATATTAAAATGTATTACGTTTATTCAAGTACTTCTACTATTTCATGAAAACATTTAAAAGAACAATTGATTGAAGTTTAGAATTTTGTTTGTTAAAAAATATAAAATTTGACAGTAAACCATAACAACCACAGTATACCACATAAGCAAACTTAAATAAACGTTCATAGTTTGCCAGTTCTGTTTTCTGTAGAATATTTATTATCATCAGCATTTAAAAAAACCAACACAGATTCTCTAACGCTCCTTTAATATGATATGGCCAAGTGACAGAATGTTAAATTATTCAATAAATAAATTTTAAAAAATACACATGATGAAGTTTAACATTTTTCATTTTTGTGAATGAATATTATTCTTTATAAAAACAAAAATATGGCAGTCTTACTTTTAAAAAAATATATATTTTTTTCTATATTACTTTAATTTAATGGAGATGTGATGAAGCACTGGCTTCCAAAGTTCAAGGTCGCAAGTTCGAATCCGGATGATGGAAGGTAATTTATTTTATATTGTTTAATCAGCCGTGGATTGAAGCTGGTGTAGGGAGACCCTCCTGGGGCACACCCAGCCTTTATAAAGTAAACTCTTAATTAAATAATTATTTAAGGGGAAAACTCTGGAAGTTGCGTGATACTGGCCCTGTTTGCTTCCTGCACATAACTTGTAAATATTACTTCATAAATATTACTTCCTTACGAAGCTCTGGATCCAAGACATTTTATGGGTTGTAGTTGTGACAGGTTTATTATTTTAAATAAAATATCATAATGCCTTTATTTATTTATTTTTTTTAAGTTTAACAGTTAAAACCAGAACAAATGAAGCATACTAATGTATTTTTCAGATTATTTCTAACTGGTATATATATTACAAATATATTTGTATGTATAAATTATTCATAATTATATTGAAACATAGTTATGTATTATTACCTACTTTAAAAAAGATAAACACGTTAAAATAAAATGGTGGCTAAGTCACAAACGTTAAAAAATCTTCGTTTGTTAAGTTGCAAGAATACATTGAAAGCTTTTTCCGAAGGGGTCAGTTCAGAAACAGGATTCAGTCAGCATCGTGCGGATAACTGACTAGCTATTAACATTATACACCGCTTGGCTTTTATTATTCATGACGATAGTTAATTTAATATACCTTGTCCCTTCAAGAGAATAATATCACTAATAAATATTTTACTGATTTATTTATAATTGTTATTAAATGTGTGCAGAATGTTCAATCTGATTGATCATATAGGAATTCCATCAAGTTTTAATACTCCACTAAATGCTTCTCAATAATCCAAATTTTTTGTCCATAATATCTTACTTAAAACGAATTAGTGATAATGAACAATAATATATGCGAAGCAATAAATAATCCAATTGGCAATACAAAATTTAATTTACTTAATACAAATGAAATTCTAATTAACAGGGTGCTTCTGCATTTTGAGTAACTATCATATTAATTTATATGTTAAACTGGTCGGACTATTATCATATTAATTCAAGAAAAAAAAATGTTTTTGATTCACATATTCTAATAGTGGAACATTTAAATATTTTTACATTTTATTTTAATAAAATCATTTCATTTATCATGATATATCGTTTACTAAAAATTTATCATGACAAATTTATTTCAATATATCATGAGATATTAAAATTAAAAATATTTGCTACGATGCATCAAATAAATTTCACTTACCATTCTATATTCAATAGACATTTAATATAACTTACAAACCTATTAAGTAATTCCATTTTTCATATGAAAAAAATTAGAATTTGGTTTTAAATAATTATTTTATTTATGTATCATTAGTGTTTAATGATAAATAAATAAAAATAATCAGCATTGCAACATTGTGATATAATACAACAAAATGATTACAAATATTACGGACATAATAATTATCGATAAACCTTTTTAAGAACATGATTAATTAGAGCCAAGTGACACATGAGCAATAAGCTGCGATTTTTGTTTATTTATTTTATTAAAATTATCATAATCAAGTTGCAAGGGTCCACACAAGGTAAATGGCGCATGGTCCTATCCCAAGAAATTTCATTCCTTGTCTCTGTATGAAAAGAATGCAAGTAAAACAATTTTTAAAAAAAATAGTCTATACATAATCAACGCTTGCTATAGTCTGATATATGCTTTTCTTCTAGTTCCTCCGTTTAAAAGTTTCTCCAAATCGAAATTTGACCCTCTCAAAAATTTGTATGGTGTAACTCGCGCCCTGCCACTAATAATTGAATAATCAATAACTCTGAGCACCGCTATCAAGGTGCATTATTAATAAAAAATGTTAAATGTTTCCTTTTTTGGACAACACAGCATGTTAAAAATAATGTTCGCGAAAAACAGGAAGGTAGCACTTGACAAATATGGTTTTAGTCCTTAAGAAATTCAAGTGATAGTTACAAGAAAAAATCTTATTTACCGAACACAAAAAAAAAAAAATTCCATCTTTCTGAAATCATCTCCATCTTTGGGAACAGAAAATCCTCATAAATTCGTGATGTAATAACATATAGCACTAATAGATAAAAATTGAAACTATTTATGAAAGGATATAAATCTATATCTATATGAATAGTATTAGAATTTGAAAGCATATATTTACAATGATGAATAAGTAACCGATCATTATCTTTATTCATAATTCAGAAATACCTAAAATAAATTTAATTTTTAATCTTCACTTAAAAAGAAATATATACTATCAATTCTTTACAAATTGTTACTAATTAATCCGTATTTTCTCCGGGATATAATGTTTTATTAAAAATATTTTATTATTTTCACGAATAATGACATTAATTCATGAAGTGATGACCAAAAATCTCATTTACGGCAATAAAATATCGCTAAGATTTATAAAATACATAACTAATTAGGTGGCAGTGGCAGACCAATTTACTTTCAAAATGAAATCAAGGCGAAAAAAAATATATCCGAGATTAACACTGAACATATCAGCAAGATTCGATAATTTGCGTTTAAATAATTATAATTATTGAAAATGTAAAAGTATAAATATATCCCGTATTATTTTCGAAGTAATATATTATTTATGATTATGTGTTGAGAAGTATTCCGTTATGTAAGGAAAATATCAGCTATAATATTTAACGAAAAACTTTTTTTTCGAATGATTGAATATTAAACGAATAAAACGTCAAATTAATATGTTCTTGAGTAATAAATAAAATTAAATTATCAAATATGAATATTTCACCAACTTTTGACTATTTTGATCCTAACGGCAAAAATAATATAACATTATTCAGGATAATAATAACTTCATAATTTCTTTGAAATGTATAAAAAATATTGTCATTGGTTATTTTATACTCACTGGTTTCTTTCTAACTGTACCATATGTTAGTGAGTATGTGTAAAGAAGGTGGAAATCAGAGATTATTTTGATATGGTGATTGATGAAACGAATCATCCTAAATGTATTAAAAAAGTATACATTTATGCAAAAGATTATGTAAGCGGGTAAAAGAGCATAGGATGAATGTTGACCTTGCCGCGAACATGTTTTACGTAACTGAACCAAGCTCTTAGTAATCCGTTTGGAATATGCCTCCAGCCCCTCCAATTTGGTACATCCACCCAGTTTACATAAAGGTGGGCCAATGCTACTCTGAGTACCGATTAGCAAATATTTTACTCAAATTTAATCACTATTGGGAATTCAATCACTACTTCAGTTAATCGTTTGACACCAACTGAAGTAGAAATTAAATTCTTTGGTACTCAAAAAAAAACAACAGATTTTGGGTAAAATACATGGTACTCAGTACTCAGTACTAAAGAGTAGTATTTGCCCATCTCTGGTTTACAATCACAGGAAAGTAATAAAAAAAAAAAACCCTAGAATAATGACGAATATTTCTTTTATAGAATCGTGTGTTTTTTAATGGAGCAATACCCCATTCAATACATTCCCTAAGCGAAATTTCTTTCCAGTTACGGAATTGACTGAATGACTAAATTTATTATCAATATGACGATGTTTTCGGGTCTAGGAAAGTGCTCAGAAATTTCACAGTTGCCTGTCAACTCGAAGGTTTTCCCCCTTGTCTGGGGTTCCCCAGACATTATTACTGGAAAGCTGGAAATGACGTTAATCCCTAACATCTGTTCGTCAACAGTAAAACTATTCAGATATCCTTTGACGACTCCTCAAGTTAGCAAGTACGTACCATTCCATTGTTAATCAACCGATTGAACCACCCGTCAAAATAACCTGAATTCCTACCTCAAGGCCTCCGGAATTTACCCAGTAAACTTAGGACTTCAAGGGTTGAAGTAAGATTAATTTTCAAGAATGTGTTCTCCTCGTGTGAAAAATACAAGTTTTTGACCTCTTCACCCTAGTGCGTTTTCTTTCCACCATCATGAAAAGATCCCTATGAAAAAGCAATTCTTCATTTTAGGCATTTAGGACAAATATATCAAGTTTTAAAGAAAATTTAATTTTAAAATAAATTTTATTTATTTATAAGAAAATCAAATTTCCTGCAATATACTGGAAAATTTAGAACAGTTATTGAGACATGAAAATTTTCTGTGAAATAAAAAATAAAAATTAAGTTTATAACTTATAAAAATAAAGTTATAAATTGGTTTCGATTCAATAACTATTTGTTGGTGCAATTAAAAGTCCTGATAACTAATCTTGTAGAGATTTCATAAAAATATTAGTTGTTTCTCAACAGACGTTAAGAAGTATGACAATATTAATGTACTTAATTAAATTTCAATGTACGAGCAACTAAAAAACATCATCGTCTATTCAAAACAGTTTTTCCTAAATGTAATATCATCTTTAATCCATTATGCATGTAATACACCAGTAAAGCTCATAAAGTCGGGAGAAATAATTTTTTTCTTTAAAAAATAATTTTACAAATTACCTAAATTTAAAGAAATAAGATTTGAAAATAGCTCATTAAATTGTATTTTAATGAGATTCATAATATTCTAATAAGTTAAAAATTATCATTTCTCGTTGTTACGTCCAAAATGAGTTTGATTATATAATTCATCACTTCGACTAATATGCTATCTGATTAGAGAATTAATTATTCACGTGAGTGCGCCAATTCATGATCGAATTGAAACCATGATGATGAGGTAAATCAATAAAATAATTATAAAATACTCTAATTCAATATATTGTATAATTGTAAATTATAAAGGAATTACTGGAGGTGAGGAGAACAATCATTCGAATTAAAAAATTTTGTTTAACATAACATTTATGAATATTTCGAGATCTAAGCGATTGATAATAAGAGTGATCATTAAATAAAAACATTTTCGGCAATTTTATTTACGAATGCTCAAAGTATCCAATACAGAATTGAATGATATTACGTTAATTTCGAGCTATATTGTAATTTTTATAAATGTTATTTATTAAATAAAAAATTATTTTAAATCAGATAAATAAAAGCACTTCAATATAATTACCGTGAAAACACTTCATAATACTCGAGTAGAATTATACTTTGTAAAAATCCTTTATATGAAAGTTAAATAATTATTTATTATTATTATTCGATATATTAACACTTCCAAAAAGGTGTGTTCTTGGGGTGCAAAAGAATCAATTTCTTCAAGTCAATACCTGTATATCTGCACCTGGAAGGTAAAGGACACCATGTCTAGTGTTGCCCAGATTCGGTCTTGGTCTTGCGCTTTGCAAGACCAAGACCTAGGCCGCCCAACTGTTCCAAGACCAAGACCAGGACTGGTAAAAAAAATCGATTTTTTAAATAAAAATTAAGGCAAAATAGTTACCTAATACTTGACAATCTTAGTTACTATATGTTAATAATTGTTATAACCAATATACTTTTGCATTTAAATCCTCTAATTTTCCATCCGGGCTTAGTTAGGTTTCTCCTATCTAAAAAATTAAAGTAATATCTCTACAGTAATAAGCTAATAAGTAACTGCAAGACTGTTGCGAGAGTCTTGCGCAAGACCAAGACCATGACCAAGACTGAGTTTGCAAGACCAAGACTCGTCTCGGTCTCGCATTTGGGCAACACTAACCATGTCACATTTTTGTATTTGTTTAGGGCAGCAAATTTCCCATAAATTTGGACTAACAAAATTTGTTATTAGTTACCAAATTATTTAATAAAAAAATGGGAATGGGCTTACCTACGGAGCATAGATTTGTTTATATATGTAAATGAAGGAAGCAATGCATGCGGTGTTCTAATGCTTATCAAAAACGCATCTGTAAACAAAATAAAATTTTTAAAATTTATATTTATAACTAAAATTTGTGGATTTCGTAAAATACTTTCGCTCATTAAAAGCTTTCTTTTTAATTTTTGTTTTATTTTAAGAAGTGTTTTGAAGTGGCTCCGGTCCCTCCCTCCTTTTCTCGCAGAAGCACAGATGATGACCAAAGCGCCAAGTAATCAAAGCACATATAACTGATCTTTAAATAACAATTTTTATTTCCCATAAAATTTAAAAGTTGAATCATAAATGTCCAAAGAAAATAAGAAGCTCTATTTACTCTGTTCAAATTCCTAATTTGTTTTCCTCGTTTTGGAACAAGATAAAATAAATATAATACAAAATAATAATAATAATGTCGTTCAGTACTCTTTGCTCTGATAGATGAATGATTATAGTTAGGTCTAAAATTTTGGTCTCTCTTCATTGAAACGTACCCTCATCTACCAGCTCTTATGATGCGTCTTTCGCTCATTGAAGTATTTTTTTTTGCCGATAAATTGTGATTCCCATTTATCTGTCTACCCAGATGACATATTTCAATATAAAATAAAAAAATAGGTAGATAGAAAAAAGAGCGAGAGAGAGAGAGAGAGAGTGAGAGAGATGTAAAATGGTTAAATTGTAAAAGTTAAAAAAAAATTGAAATATATATATATCTCAACGATTTTTTTTTTTTACAAATATATATATATATGTATATATATATATATATATATATATATATATTTATATATATATATATATATATATATATATATATATATATATGATTTATATATATATATATATATATATATATAAATCAACCATCATCAATTTTAAAATGAGTTATTTTACAATTTTAATGAAATTTTGTGTAAATAAACAAAACAAAATAAAGTATAGTAAGACACCTTATATATAAAAATATATATATTCTGAGTTAGTCACATTTTTACTTTATTACAAGTAAACTGCAACAGACATTAATTTGTATATTTTTTCCTATTTTTATTAATTGTATAATTTTTTGTTAAAGTGTTAATGAATCTGATATTAAGAATCTTCTGATGTCCAAAAGTTTATATTGTAAACAACCATTACTTGTTTTTTTTTGTTTTATCAAAAATTAATATAATATCAATTATGGCTCTATATTATCACTTTTTCGAAATACAACAGCTTTCGATACTGTGTGTTATAATTTAAAAAATAAAAGAAATGTTAAATACCATCTTTTTTTATTGATTAAAATGATCTGTAATTCTGATCGTATTAGTGAAAGATAAGAAGATTTTCAATACATACCTTAAATGCGATAATTTTAAAATCTATGGAATGTATTGTATAACTTACAGCAGCTTATATTTATTACACTAATTGCATACATTTATAATTCTTCGGCATTGTATTTCAAAGCGATTGCAGCAATTTCTATTGTATTATCTATGATAAATAATCAATCTGAAAGGTTCAATCTCAATCAGAGATCTGATCAAACCTTGGGCATTGAGTGCAGCTGATACGAGCGAGTCAGTCTAAAGGTTTGCCAAGGTGAGCTAGTTATTAATGTCTTTCCTTCAGGCCAGTTCGTTCCACCTCCGTTGTTTTTGTTTTAAATTGTTTCCATTATTAGTTTCTTATTTTTTTTTTGGGGGGGGGTACATTTTATTTATCTATTATTTCATTTAGAGAATTTTGCTGCATAATAAAACTTGTTTTCCCTGAAATAAAAGATCCCTATCCTCTACTTCTTGAATCTAGTGATGATCCATTTTGATTAGATCTTTTAAAACCCTATTTAATATTCAAACCAGTATGTTTAAATTTTAAATCTATCAATTAAATCCAGCTGATATTTTCAAGTAACCATCATTTCAAAGGTTCAATTTTAACTGTTCGATTGAATTATATAAAATGAAAACAGTTGAGAAAACACTATTTATAATTTTTTTTCTAAATGTGGTCCAAATCTAGCTAGCCACTTTAAGCATACAGGTGTATCAAGAATAATACGATAGCGAATCCTTAAGAGAAAGCATTTTTTTATATAATTGGATGGAATTTGATGAAATCGATCCTAAATTATTTTTCACCTATTCCAAAGTTCACTCCAGCTGCAGACAAATTGAACGAGTTGTGTTTTAAATATTGGGGTGCCTAAAAATACATTTTCGCTTGCGTTGTAAAAAATTGGTGGATAGATGAAATCAGTGTGGGGCCACCTAAGGTACTAAGCTCCATGAATCTCTGAGGAATTTAGGAAAGTCTAATTTTTAATTCGAAAATTCTTTATTGATATATATTACGATCTGTCACATTAAGGACAATAGTAATAGTAATAAAAGAGTAGCTAATTCATATTATGGATAGTAAATAAACTAATAGTACTAAAAGTAATAGTACAAATAATAGTGAAAGTAATAGTAAAAGTAATAGTAGTGATAGTTCTAAAAGTAAATGTATATACACTAAATACGATGACTCCCATACCTATATCTGCTCGATAAACTCTAATTCAATTTTAATCATCTCAGTTATTTTTTATCTTAATTCAAATTTGAATTTTGATTGTTTTGGTCAACTCTCCTTCTTTTAATCTTAAACTTTTAATTTTCATAGGTTTTGTTAAATGTCCTCCTTGTAGTCTTTAATATTTACTGTAAACTATTGATAATCTGTACTTCTCATCAGTAGTTTTGTAACTAGAGTAATACATTTGTTGATTAAAAAATTGTAACATAAGTTGAAAATACTCCAGAATATTTTGTAATTTTTTTTTATAAATTAAAAGAAACTAAACTAATAAGTAATTACATACACAAATGGTTTTAGACAATATTTTAAAAAATCATTCACTTCAGATCTCCGGAGCCAATCCTTTCTCTCCACTCGTGGAAGGAAAGGCAGGACTCTAGGAGATCCCGCCTCTCACTCAGCCGCATTACTGGTATTAAGGACCAGTGAAAATCGAATTAACAGCACTAGCTGATATGTCTGTCGCATCGATTTCATTATAGACAGACAGAAACTCTACTTATAAATTTATTTTTAATTATAACATCACGGAAAACCCACTTATATTTAAATTTCTTATTTAATTTTTTGACCAAAAGATCTCTAGGTAACTGTTTTTTTATGTTAAAGTTACTAGAGTTCGAAAGTTTCGATAATACCACGTTTAAACAACTTTCCACGTACCAGAACACTAAATGTGTAATGAATTTTAATAGAACTTTTTAATTTTTAAATGGAAAGGTATTTGTCTTATAATGAGTACAATCGAAGCTGAATGTAAAGAATGAAGAACGGAGCAAATGAGGAGTTACGAGATTTTTTTTTACAAATTATCAATTCTTAGAATAAAATTCATATAACCTGAAATTTCAATCTAACTTCTCTTCAAACTGTTCTAGATTGGTGCATTCGTTTTAACGAAATAAAAAGAGTATTCATATTATCTTTTATTTTTCGTGTACAAACAAATGTACTTATTTTATTTATGATGCGTGAATGTAAATATGAACATAAAAAAAATTAGGTAATTGTAGAATCACCAATTGTTCCTTTATGTCCTGCTTGTAGTTCAATTTAAGCCTTCTTCCTTTGTTATTTTGCAGATTGTAGTAATTATTCCTTACTTACTGTTACTCGTACTTATCATCATTATTAATTTCACATACATTTTGGATATGGGGAATGACCAGGTGGTTATTCAACCGGAACTAGACTATAGCAGGATAGAAAATATGAGGTTTTCCTAGGGATGAAAACTAAAAATCGTTTCTTAGGTCAAGTAAATCCCTACGTAAGAATTAGTGAATGAAAGCAAACACGGGGCATGCATATATCATTTGGAGTTAAGAGTACATTCATTGACTATACTATTTCCTAAAAATATTGTGAGATAATCATTTACCACTATCAGTACATGTCAACTAGGCCCACTAAGGTCTTAATTTAAATAATCCAGGTTTATCTCCTAAACATTATACAGTAATTAACAACCTTACTACTAACCCAGTTTCTATAGAGAACTGTCATAATCACGTTGACCATTGTTAAGGTAATTTATTTTCTTTCAATTTATCTACATGTTTTATTTTTACATAAATGAAACTTTTGGATGAATATTGATTTCATTGCACTGTACAGAAAGATTATCAATTCTCCAGGATTATTCACATCTCATATCATCTAATATTATCGCGTCCTCTCCACGTAGATGCGCCAGTGGCAAATTGAAAGGCGAATTGGAGAAGTGTCTACCTCTTTAGAAATTATTTTAAAAATACGAAAGTGAATGAAATAAATTAATTTTAGCCTATTAATAAAGCAACTGAACTAAAAAACCAATATTGTTATTCTTAAGTTGCTTTATCCCAGAATAAAGTTGATTATAAAAAAACACATTGGACTAAACACGGTTTCAATATACCATAATATACCTTAAGAAATTTATTTTAGTGCTGGATCGTTAGCGTAAGTCCCTGTAATAGTTCCGGCGCTGTTATGAATGTCTGGTGTGTATATGATGTTAAAAGTGGTGCGAGTACTGACCCCTGAGTAGTGGCGGATCCAGGAATATTCCCAGGGGGGAGGGTGCGCACCTCTATATCAGGTGCTTCCCCCACCCCTATCCATTCCCTACCACTACCCATCTCCCCCCACTCCTTAACTGGTTTTAGCCTCTCAAAAGTCCTCTTTAAATGGTTTTAACAATAGCAAACTCTATTTGTATTTAAAGTAAATAGTGTCTAGTTTATAGTGAAGCAATCGTTAATTACTTAAATTAAATAGTTTTTTGTTATCACTTCCTATTCAATATAAAACGTGGCTTACATGAAAAATCACAAAACATTAATTCCCTACTTTTCTGCTGAAAATCGAACCCTTGTTTATATAAACTTTTTTGTATTTATCGAGTTCTGCTATCACTCCTTATATTTCTCTCTACTTACGAGACACCCTGTATATGGTTTAAACATGTAAAAACCTGAATTGCTGACACGGGTCATCAGGAGAAAACTTTTCGCTGCAAAAAAATCCGGATTTATCTAATCTTGTTTTTCAATTAATGCTATTAAACAGTGCATCAAAGCGAAAAAGTATTCTTTGAGAAATTAAAGAACGTCAAATTCTGCGTCCAACGAGTACCTTAACTTAATAATTTGATGAAGTGATATGATGGATAACCACGGTCAATAAATGGCCCAGCAGCTTAGAAATGAGTTCTTTAAGAACAAAAATTCAGAATAATTTCTGATTCCAATCATAATCAGATTCCGATCAAACCGTAGACCAAATAATTAGTATCTTGCCTCATGAAAACGTTCCCAGCAACAGCTATTTTAAGAAAATAACAAAACTTTCTAATGAGAAACGTACAAATTATTATCGTGGCCAGTATTATGAATCGCATGAATTCTTCAAGGAGACTATAGTTGCTTCAGGTTGCAAAGCATCCAGATCTATTGGAACTGACTAAAAACTGGATCTGGGAGAAAACCCGTATTTTCTTATGCTCGAATAAAAGGTTGTTCGAAAGAATAAATGAAGTTTATATATTTTTTTTAATATATATGTATTTCACCTTGGAGATGTATTTCAGTTCGGAGCCAATCGGAACAAACTCTGACAGGAGCACAAGCCTTCGCCTCTCACGGTGGCCCAAAAACTACACACTCTTTTCTTTGAATAGCTGCTTTTTGGAACTTTTTCAAAATTTTTTGTCCTCCATCCAGGAAGGGTCGCCCCCTTGTAGAATTCGCTAGTGCTCGTCATGATAATATTTTTTTTATATATTACATTAGAAAATTCGTCTATGTGGATGCATTTTTCCAATATTTCTCTTTTCATTAAACAGATGCTTAAAATATTAGTTTTCGAAAGGAAGGTCCTTCGGAGGATATTTGGTCCAGTTAAGGAAAATGGTCAATGGAGAATTAGACGCAACCAAGATCTACCTAACTTATGCAAGGAGCCGGATGTGGTGAAATTTATCCAGATAGCAAGGGCCAAGTTGTACGGATGGACGAGACTTCAATCCCAAAGAAGCTGCTGAGCATGGAGCCGGTTGGAAAAAGAAATGTGGACAGACCGAAACTGAGATGGAAAATGGAATAAGTGCTGATGCCAGAATCCATAGAATCAGGAACTGGTGGGGGCTGCTCAGGAGAGGAAAACTCTTGAGACAGCCAAGGAAGAGGGGATTTATTTGTCCTTGTTTGGTTTTTGGAGCATTGTATTATATGAGTATTTTCATTGTACATGAGATTCGGTCGTTTTGAGTATTGCGTTGTAAGTATACGTTAGGTAAACTAGAGCTTTTCTATTCATTTTCGGGAGCTTTTGAGCATTTGTCAGATCATTGCCAGGAGCTTTCTTTTTATGTAATTGTATAATTTGTTCTACAACTTTCGGAGTGAAGCAAGTTGGTGGTGATTCCAATTGTAGTGGAATGTCTAAAGTGTTCAGTACTAAATTTATTTTAAATTGGAAAAGATGGTTTATCATGATTGCCCGGGGAGCCAAATTCCTAATACCCGAATTCCGCCACTGAAAACAATATTCATTGTAAATGAAATATGACGAGATTACAAAATAAAGGGCTCATTAAAAAGAAAAACAGAACACAATCCGGTAAATGAAAATAATGTAGTATATTAACTTAGGCTCAGGGTCCCTATCACCGCCACTTGTCCTTCGTGGTTTTCTTGTTCTTACCGAAAATTAACTTGTACTAAAAAAAATATAAATTATTCTACTATAGATATTTACCTACTGTAATAGAATGAACAATTTATAATTATATCTGAATAGCCATTATTTTGTATACCCTAGTGAATTTATGGTACAAACAGTCAAACATTGTCAAAAGAACCTGTTCCAATTTCAGTTTCTATAAGAAAAGGGTATTATCAGTCGGAAAATTTATATATAATATTCGATTATGAAATTATAACTCTGTTAATCACAGATATCGGAAGTACAAATATTTGGATAGGTTTTTTATCGTGATTTCATCAGAATTCTTATGGCAAATTATCGAAGGTGCTTAATATATTTCAAAACAAGATTGAGAGTTTGAAGTGTATAACTTCATATAAACAATTAGGTACTCCATAAAAAAGTTTATTTAGTTTTTACTTTTTTCGCTCAGATTTTTGAGTTCAGAAAGACATAAATAACATTAATATTTCCTACTTTAATTATCATTGGTGAATTAGTATTAAAAAGGGCATTTTGGCATTTCCTAATCGTCAAAACAGGCTTGGATTTTACCCTCTAAATAAAACTTGAGTACCGAGTTCCTAATAGGGCGTAATATAATCAAATTTAAAACTTTTTAGTTGTACTCAGATTCAAACCTACTTAATTTTCTTTAAATTACCTGAGGTAGTTATTAAATTCTCCAGTGCTCAAAAATTGTGAGTACCTGAGTGAAATACTCGATACTCCATACTAGTAGTATTGTAAATATATTTGCCCATCTCTAATTTTAACAAGAAAAATTATTCAGTTTTAAGTCTGAGACTACTGAGAATGATCTATTGAGAATGATGTAAACAACCTATACGGTCCCGAGATGTATGCTACATAATATAAAAACATAAATATTTTTTTACAAAATCCCAATAATACAAACGAAAGTTTTTCCACGAATACTCTACCTTTCTATTACTTCTTAATAATTCTTGAATATTTCTTTGAAATCCTTTAATTAAAACTACTTAAAACAGTTATAAGCTCTTATTTTTCACCTTAATAAACCGTAGAATGACCTTAATAATTTGAATATGATATGGAAGTTGACTAGCCAATCAAAAAGTGCGAGGGTTCTTTAAATGTCAATAATAGCTGACTTTCATAAGCATTTTAAAGAAACTACTCATATTTCATTGATATGTTTATTCGATCTCTATGAAGGAACAGTATAAAATCAATGATTTTTGGAATTTTTCAAACTATAGTTTTCGAAATTTGCATTCGTTTTTTTTTTTACTATATTTTAGATATATTTTTTAGTTTCGGGCTGAAGTCCACCTTCCCAATTCGGAAAAATAATGAGCTTCTGTTTCTCTCCCAATGATATAAATCAATCTTTTTGAAATAACGAATCTGTGTAGGCTGGACCTCTCGGGAAATAAAACGAAAAAGGCATCCATAATGAGTAGTGAATCAAAACAAACATTTTTAAAAAGGCTACATGATCATAATGATGACTAACTTAATAAATTTGCCTTATAATTTGTTATGGTCATAACAAAAAATTATTTATCTTCAGAGAAATATTTATCTATATTATCAACGGGAATACCAAATAGAGAGAGAGAAAGAGAGAATAAAAATTAAAATAGATCATAAAAAAAAAATTGATCCATTATTCCTCTTTAAATTATCTTATTGACGATAAAATTTCAAAAATATCCTTATTATTATTTTAACTTCTTAAAAAAATGGATTTTTTTATCTCTAAATTATATAAACGGCAAAAAAGAAATTGGCAATAAAATAATCTTAATTTAGAAATGACAAAACAAGAATCATGTTATCTTATACGTATTCTTTTGTTCTTTCTATTGTGAAATAGCATGTTAATTGCAGTGACGTTTCTCCTGGATGCATCAGTTTTTATAGCCCATTATGCTTTTCGACTAGTATTTAAGTACCTTATCGAGGAATGGTATACTATTCAAAGTTATCAATGATATCAGCTGTTTATTTGTACTAAAGATAATTTTACAATCCCTCCACAATGTCAGAATTTGACCAAATTTGGTATGCTTTGTCCTTTCATATATATAAGATTATTATTTATTTGAGTACATTTTTGTTTTATATCCTTAAAACTTTTATACCTACGCTAATACGTACATATTTTTTGTAATTAAAAAAGGGAGTATTGATATTATAAACGAAGTCATATTTTATACCGACTTAAAATTTCTCATACCTCGAATCTATTGGTAAAAAAAGCAATAGTTAATTTGATAACAATTTTCAAACGGTCGTGAAAAGAAAAATTTTAACAAGCAAGAAAAAATTTAGATTAAGATCAATTTATCATTGTTATGAGTTATGGAAAAATGCTAAATATAACGTTTGGAAGAATTTGATAATTAAATAAAGGAGAAAAAAATAAAAATACTTATACAGGTCGAAAGTGAATCTCCGGATATTCTGGACAGAAAGGATACATTTAATATATCGTTGGAAAGTGGAGAATTTTAGAAAAAACAATATCTGATATAAAAAGTTGTAGAAGGTTACGAAGAAAAAAAGGGGCGAAAAAAATATAAATAATGACATGTTTTCAAGGAAATTAAATTTTCTTACTAAATGTAAACTTTGAAATTTTTTTTTAAGTTTGAAAAAGTATTTAAAACTAACGGATTTAAGGCAATGACATTTTTTAAGATACTTTTTCATTGTACTTGTGTGAAAGAAGAAGTGAAATATAAAAAATATTTCATGGGTACGTTTATAACCTTAAATATATTTACTGTAGTTTAATAACTCTAGACCTGACATTATATTTAAATAATTAGGTATCTATCGTCCATTTATTCCGAAAAATCATTATGTAACCTTTTAGAAAATTAAATTAGTGAATAATTTGATAAATTTTCCCTTTGCGATATTCCAACAGAATCCACTTACAATTAGTGTGACAACTTTTGACCTGTCTATGACAGACAATGCAAATCTCTTCATTCCGTTTTAATAAACTTTGCAATGGAAAAAAGTTTAATAACTAATAGTCGTACAATCCACAATCAACGAATCGTACAATGCATAATTAACCGATAATATAATAAATAGGACTTTTGTTATTTTAATAGTATTTATGATTTGTTAGCTGTAATATATTAGCTTTAGCTCAGTCAAAAATTTTATAATAGTCCAACATGGCCAGAAAATAATTTCTATTCAAAGTTGAGCGGTAAGTGAAAGTTGTGTGTTGCGTGCACCAGATTTTTCCATTTTGCACAGTAAAAGGCATTTTCTATATTTTTCTGCATTCCTCATTATATTCTACCAAACCTAATACCTTATGCACTTCATCCAAAAAGTTTCATCTGAAATAAATAATTATTTTTTGACTTTAAAAATCTTTCTTCTGGACTCTATTCACCTTGGCGTGGAGTAATAGAAATTTGTATTTTTTAGTCAAGTAAGACAGGCTAAAAATCCAGTTTTACAGCGTCACACTGATTTGTTTCCTAAATGCATCGGATGTGTTATGTATTTAATAGTGAATTTAACGGGCATTAAGTTCGATGTATTGCTCTAAACATATTAACATCTGCAACTGTATGTCTCTCAATTTTCAATTTATTTTTTTTCATGGTGTATGTTTTTCTCTATATAGTTATTGCTTTGCTAAGCATCTATAAATAGAAATACCGCAATTTGAGATTTCATCTTCATTATAACAACTTATATCTCGTTACACTACACAAAAGAAAAAATCAATAGCACAGATAAAATTTAAGTAAAGCATTCATACATAAACTTTGCAAATTCACATAGTTTATGTACACTTAACAAATAAACTCCTCCTGCATAAGGTTATAATGCAAGATAAAAAAATATCATGTTTTTTGATTAAATATAGGAATATCTAACGAATTCATTAAGCATTTTTATTATTTTTAGGTTTAAATTATTTCATAGCTATTCAGATAATTGCAAGAAAAAAAACATAAAAAAATATTCAAGTCTCATAATTGTAGGTATAAGCAGGTGGTAAACAGAGAGCCATAGAGGCAAAACATCGATTCTTTATTTATTTTTCTTGAAACACTAAAAAAAAACAATAATTTACTTATTTTACTCAATCGCAAATGTCGACCATTGAGGTAGCTCTTACCAAAAGGACGAAAAAAAACATTTTAATTAATTAGTAATAAACATTTCTTTTGTTTTTTTAGGACAAACAATGAATGGAAATATTAATGGACACTTAAATGGACACTTAAAAAATGGCAACGTTTGTGAAAAAGTAAATGGAAATTCCGATGAAAAGTTCAATGGAAAAACTGTTACCAAATTCAATGGAAAATTAACTAACCTCAAAGGTAGTATTATCATGCATCTCAAGGGGCTTCTTCCACTGCATGTCCATTTTTCTGATTGGTTCAAAGTGTTTGTGTACGTTCTTCTAGTGAGTAAATGTCTGCTGGGGAAATTGTGCTTTTTGCGTGGAGAATGGATATGATATGAATATTCACAATCCTTTCAGTGTTGCCTCAAGCTTCAGATAAAGATATTTTGTTATATTTCTGTTAGATGAGATGCCTCAATTCTGGAACACGTCCATACCTCGAGTTCCTCGGGACTGTGATGTTTAAAATGAATCACAGAACTATACATCCCTTATCACCCCCCTTATCATCCCTTATTATATGTTCAACCATCATCACCATAGCAAATAAATTAACGCATGTTGTATTGCAGGATATGCTTTTATATTCAAGAAGTTGAATATTAGTAATTAATAGGACGTTCAGATATTCTCAGGGGGAAAAAAAGAATTGCTTTTGAGAAAAGACGTATTCTTACAAAATATACAATTTCATAAAATATTTACAATAAATGTCGAGAAATCAGACTAATCTTGCGATTCAATGTCAATTCAGTGGTAGTTGATTGGACAATCGGTTGAATATAAATATTGTCCATTTCAATTGAGCTAAAAAAAAGAGTTCATTAGCTAGACAGGTCATTATCAAGGCCAACTTTGAGATAAGGGACCCGGAACCGACAAAGTAATTTCTAATTCCTGTTCTTTTGGAGGAAGGTTGGCAGGTTTGTGCAGATTGGGAAGGTCCCCGGGTGGTAAGCGTAGGCTTCCCCTTGAGGGAGGCAGCCTTCCGGAAAGCAGAATTATTTTGGTCGGTCCGATACTCGAGTTCTGTCAGTAGAGCTCCAGACATCGAACAGAATGGGTCCTATAGCTGGTCACAAGCCTATGTACTTGGGTAAGGGTAAGTTCACTCTTTATCATATCTTCGATGTTCCATGCTTGTAGTGTTAATACGTGATGAACAGTTACTTAAATTATAGAATAAACTATATATGAAGAATATAATTTATGTATATCCCAAACATCATTAAATTCGATTATAGTAGCCCAAGATATTTTCCAATGCTTTCCTAAAAACATTGAACGTTGGATTTTATCCATTAGTTGCCGATGGAACATTTTCAAAATTATACATTACTGCATATCCTTAAATGAAGTGCCCATAATTTGGAGCCCACTATTGCAGCCTTGTTGATTACTAAATAAAGAACCATCGTGACTCTGCAGACCTGTGCAGAAGGGGAAGGTCCAACCCCTTCTTCTTCTTTGGTACCACCATGATTCGGGTCGGTGAAGGAGTTCTGTCAGTTGAAGATCAGGCTTTGAGTGGAATGAGTCCAATAGTTGGTCATAAGCCCAGGTACTTGGGTAAGTTGGATCGCACGCAAATTAATCTTATTTAAGCACTTCTCGAGAATTTGGTGAGTAGGAATGAGATAATGCTACCCTGAAGTGTTGAATATGGTCATAGTATGATTTTAAAAATGTATACAAGAGAATGTTACTAATCTCCATTTTTGTGACTAACAATAATACATGTGTCTGTGTCATTATATACATCAGTAACTAACAACACATCTTTGTAAAGAACACTATAATATAGATGTTAAGCTTGTCTTACTTTTTTCTGTTTCACTCGAACGAAATTTGGAACTATCACATGGAATAAAATAAAGAAAAACTTTCAGAAAATCGGAATCATTTAATTAAAATATTTTGCAACATTTCGTAAACAGAATTAAAGCTAGTGATTTATATAATTCTTCAAAAAAAAAAAAAAAAATTATACAGATAACAGATATTTCTTTCAAAACATTGTAATTATATATAAAATTTAAATTAACTTTCATTTATATAACTTGATTCTACGATATTTATATACGATACATATATATTATTTAAATCATTGTCTGGACTGATTGATTTCCAATAGCCTTGCTGCGTCCGCTTGGATTGTCAGGTTTCATCAGATGGCAAGAGCGGATTTGATTTATTGATCCGTTTTTAATTCGATATCAAAAGTTTCAGAAAAAATCGCTGCAATATATTTAAGATGTGAATGCTTTTCAATAGAACAGCAAAGATCTGTAAAATGATTGTTTTGTGTCCCGGCATGTTATGATTGCTTTGATCGAATGGGTTATTTGTGTTTGAAAGGGTTTCTCTTGCTCTGGTTTAAGACAAAAGAGATTAAGCTTTACTGCATAAAAAAAAATCTAAATGCATCCGCTTTCTTACATTTTTAACAAAATTAATTACTTTTATTTGCAATATAATTTTTTTATTAAATAAGTGGTTTTTGAGAGATCGAAATTGAGCAGAATTCCAATATTCAATTCAATCTTAGCATTTTTATTTTAAAAATAATAATAAAATAAGTATTGAAAACAAGTATTAAATCTTAAGAGCGTATTAAATATTAAACCTTTTTTTGGGTTATTCTATGAGATCCATGAGGTAAGATAACCGGTGATAAAGACGTGAACGCACAACTGTGTAGCAGTGGTCTTATATTCAATATCAATAAATTGCAAGTAATCAACAGATAATACGATTTTCCTTATATCTATTTCAATTTTCCTCATATCGACCTCGATTTTCCGATGACCTCGATCATTAGAAGAACATAATTGCATTAGATGGAAAGTTTCAAAGAGGCCAGGGACGCCCGCCAGCCCGTTTAATTCTCCTGCATTCGGCGTAAGAATGATACTTTTCAGCTAATTATGAAAGTAAATTATCCTAATAGGAAGTTGTAACCTCGTACCCGCTCCATTAATCATGACAAAATACGGTCCTTCAATCGACCACTCCTTCGTCTTGCCGAAATCGCAACGCGAATTAATTTAATTTTTAATATTGTTACGAAATTCGGACCAGTTTTTAAAACAGATCTTGAACTGCATGGATCTGATTTCATCACGAAAAATGTTCTCAAAATTAAAATTAAAAATCTTACAAAAAAAATAAATATGTCAGGAAAACAGGAGGCTTTAGACCAAAAGTATCCCTCCCCACCCATGAATCCGCCAGTGTATTTATGTTATTATTAAACTATTCCGTGTAACGAATAACGTAATATATAAAAATAACAATAATAATACAGATAATTCATTATACGATTAAATATCATTGAACAAATGATTATTTTATTCACTTGTAAACAATTTAATCATTGCGAATATAATATCCAAAAAGTTTGACATTAAAAAAGAGGAGTTCGCTATGAAAACCTTTTAAAAGTCGCTTTTACAATATTTTTTATACCCTCCGATTTTTTTGTTTTTTGTTAACTAACAGCGAATTATAAACTGATCAAACTGACGATCTAGACAAATGAAAGGAGAATAATAATCCTAAAAATAATCTCATGCCTGTTGACAAACTGTATCATATTTTTCTTTAAAAATAATACTTTATAAATTAACTGCCAGTTACCAACTGTCAGAAAATTATATATATCATTAATGATGTCAAAGAGTCTCAATGTCAACGATACAAGTTTGGAGCATTTAATTAATGGCATGATTGCTGTTAGCAAACCCTTCCATTATCTGCCTTAGATGCCGAGTTACTTCAAACCATTGTCGGTAAGGGGTATCTCCTCCAAATCTTTCTTTGTGTTGCTACTTGCATTGTTTCTATCAGCATTCGCAATAGTCTGGCCTACTCTCCTAATCCGGAGGATGGTGTTAGTCATCGCTGGTATGACGCGAAAATACCACGCATGTTAGTGTTGCTTGTTTGCTATGAAAAACAACAACTTTTTTTATTAAACTCTGTATTCTGTTACTAATGATAATTCAAAATCGTCCCATCTATCAATATAACTATTTCAAAGCGAAAAATATAATTTGGTATTGATTAAAAATTAATAAAATAAAAACTCATGAAAATTCCATAACAATCATTCATCTTTGATGCTTTTATTCATACGTTTCCATTCAATCTATAAATAAGCATGACAGTTTGATTCCATGTTGAGAAACTTCACCATATTTTTCTTTAAAGAATAATACTTTATATATCAAGTACATTCAATCAACTACATTTATTTTTTTAACAATTTTCAAAAACATCCTAAACTTTGGTATTTAAATTGATAAAACAAATAATACCAGTCAAGATTGAATCACCATAATACGATGACAGTTTGAAGTCAATTTCGAATTTTAAATCTAAATTTAGATCTAAATCTAAATCTAAATGAGATCCTAGTACTGAGAAGAATAACCAAGGTAGTATTGCTTAAATCTTACGCTACAATAAATAAAGATCGCTTGAAATGACGTCCAAACATTATCAAAGGAATGGGTTTTAAAACACACGAAACTAATTCCTACTAAAAGAGTAACAATTCAAAATTGTATTGTTTCAATATTTAAAATCCAACAAAAAAACTACCGATATACAATCCTATAATATTTTTTATCTTGATGAGGATACCAAAAACTTATTCTTAACTTAACATTGAAACTTATTAAAGAGGAATTAGAAAACACACTTTAAAAAAATTTAGAACAAAGAATAATATCAGTTCGACTACAGCAAGTCTCAAAAACAAACATTACTTAAATCTAATATTAAAATAATATTTTATAGTATTGCAAAGAATAAAGAAAAAATTTTACTGACCCATATCGTATTAAATTATCTTAACTGACAAATTATCGCATTAATACCAATTGTAACAATAGAAAAGGAAACAAGAGTCTCATCTGCAGACCATTAGGCTGGAAAAGCCTCGGGACGTGAGATAGCAGAATTAAGGCCGAGTTTAGGAGCTGAAAATACAAGACGTGGACTTTACACCTCTAGGAACTCACCTGTTGATCCGTCTCTCATTAAGCTCAACAGCAGGAGGGCTTTTCAAGAAAATCACCGAGAGAAGTAGAATAAACTCATAGGAATGAAATTTCTGTATGACGGTTTCTGTTCTTTTTTGTCATCGGAAGTTAAATTTACTCATTATAATTTTGAGTTAATTTTTTTAGTTCTTCTAGCGTGATTTTTTTGATTTTTTTTTTATTCCATACAATAATATTCATTACTAATAATCCATATAATTATTTATAAGACTCGGTTAAATTTATATTGATTTATTTACTTCTTACATATGTTATAGATTTCTTCCTCCGACTTAACGAATTTGTCAGTCCAATATTTATTTAACCGATAAAAATAAAATATTTGCGTTCCTAAGGTCTAATAAATTTTTCATAACTACTATTAACCAATATCATTTTTATAACTATGAATTCACTGAACGCCTTTTTGATAAATTTTGCACATCTTTTTGCTTGTCCTTGTTATGAACTTCACGATGTGTTTCGACTTTAGATATGCTCAAATTGCCTATTGCTAATGTGAATTGAATATTGGTACGGTTCAACATACATTTTACCATTGTATATATTAATATCTATAATTATCCACATATACATATTAGAGTTTTAAAATCAGAGGCGTAGAGTAGAAGGAGAAATGGGGCACACGCACCAGGCAGCTCTTAAAAAGGAGGTGTAAAATCTATAGGGATCTAGCAGAGAAAAAGTAGAAAAATAGAATTATAGATTCAAAATAATTTTTTTTTGTTCATATAACATTCCTATATATCATATAATATATTAAATGATTATTTCATATAAAAAAAAAAAAAAAAAAAAAAAACACCTGTACAACTAAAACCCATGAAGGGTCTTGGGTGCAGTACATAGTGAGGGAGTATTGTTTCAAGGCCAACGGTTGTGCAGGGAGGTGATGGAGCCGATATCACGCTCAACCGCCAGGTTTTCCCCCTTAATTATTTTTTTAACAAGGATACCCATTTTATAGAGGCTGGGTGTGCCCCAGGAGGATCTGTCGGCCCCAGCGTTAATCCACGGCTATTGAAAAATGATTAGTCATTAGCCGGATTCGAAACCAGGACCTTGAGCTCTGGAAGTCAGTGCTCACACACTGAGCTAGCCCGCTCCACTATATCATATAATTGATCTAAATAAATTATTACTTTATTAGATTAAATTATTATATTAAATAAATTATTTCCAATGAAATATATATTTTATATATATATATTTATATTTGAAGAACGCATATTATATAAAGTAATTTTGTTTATTATTAACTAAGTTTTAGAATGATTAAACTCAATCATTTTCCTCTAACGTATTCCCAATTTCAGACAAATTGTTCTTTTTTACCGAATGATTTCGCTTATATATTGAAGAATAATTAATTAAGCTAAAATAAGGAAGTTATGAGAAAAATAAGCAATAATATATTGTTTAACACATTACGGAACTACAAAAAAAAAAGTTCGAAATGATGTTTCCAAGAGTAAAAATGAATGGGTTTAAAATGTACGAAACTAATTCCTAATGAAAACGCAACAACTAAAAGTTTTGTTCTTTCAATATTTAAGAAGCAATAAAAAACTACCGTGCCGATGTGCAGCAATGTAATTTTTTTTATCTTGATTTGGATGCCAAAAATGTTGTTCTTCAGTGAAAAATATCTGTGCTATATTAAAACAGCTAGTGGTGTCGGATTAATATTGAAATTTCTTAAAATAACAATACAGTTTTAGACAATGCATAAATATTAGAATTAAAAACGATTATTCGCAATTATTTTCTGTTTTCTTGTTAGACAGAATTATAAATTATTTAGAAAAAAATTTCTTTGCAGCTTAATTTTATATTCGCTCTAAAAAAAAAATAATATTAGTAAATTTTTATTTATTTATTAAATATTTCCATCATATTATAACAGTCAGTAGTGTTAAAATGACATTTTGTATGTTTTATGCACAAAGCTTCATTCAGCAACTTTTCATACACTGCAGATATATAACACTGTTTCTATGTTTCATCATTTGTTTGCAATATATTTTCTCTCTTCTTCTCTTCTCTTCTTTAATCATATGTTCTTTACAAAAGAAACTATTCGTTTTTACATACTTCTCGTCTGTTTTGAGCAAATTTCAATTCGACGCGGGTATATATTTCACATGAATCGGTTTTATGAATGATAGTCGCTGACTGTGACTGATGGTGTTTCAGGTCATGAAAAATGCATGTTCCACCACGACCTGGAGCTGGACCACCGACCGCCGACCAGGGAGGCCCTCCTTCCAGACATGTCTTCGTCCTACAGGCTCCTCCTCACCTCCTTGGGCGAGGACCCAGACAGGCAGGGACTGCTGAAGACACCGGAGCGTGCGGCGAAGGCCATGCTCTTCTTCACCAAAGGCTACGATCAGTGCATAGAAGGTGAGCAACTATCAATGTAATGGAGCAACGTTAACGATTATGTAACGTGTAAATATTTGCAACACCTATGATTTAGTTTTTTTCATATATGTCTTTATGAATATAATTAATTAAAACATAGGACTTAAATCCAGTATTTAATTGTTTTTAAATTTTTATGTTAATCAATACTTGCGGCGTAATAGACGGCCTAAAAGACGCATAATATATCCACTGATCAACAGACAGACGAATACTTTATCAGGCATGCAGAACATTCAGATCAGGAATCAAGGGAACAAAGTAAACTACAATTTTGATTATAATAATTTTGTTTGGGCCATTTTTAAGAAGAGTAGAACGATACATTTTCTTGGGAAGAGGGATTGCGCCATCGTTATAGGGAGGAGGCGATGGGCACCTCTAATTAATGCTCTCATTTCCAGAAATCCTTTTTCAACCTGCGAAAATATTTCTCCCATTTTTCCCTATAGCTAATTATCGAATTATCTCGCAGTTCATCATATTTATCCATTTAGCGTTATTGCTGCCAATGAGGGTCCTTTAATTATTCTAATAATCAAAATTAGAGATACTTTTGAGGATTATTGAGCTAGCTGATAATGAAGACTTTTTAATTTGACATTAATACCAAGAGTTTAGTCCAAATTGTTTGATTACTTATTGACCGTAACATATAGTCCGGTAAGATATAGTCCGGTAAGATCATTATATCGCAAAATTTGCTATAACATTCCGGGGATATACCTACTCTAAATAAGTAATTGCAGTGTTGTACTTCTTCAAGGGGGCTAACCTAAGGAAGTATTTTCCCAGTTTACAGTCTCGACTAACAGCCAGATGGATAAAACCAGACTATTGGGTCTCTCGATTCCTCACTGGACATGGGGGTTTTCGCGCCAAACTACACAGTCTTGGAAAATACGTCGAATCCCTATGCTCCAGTTGTGGTATCCTGGAAGCTGCCGAGCATGTGATCACCAGCTGCACTTCGTTGAGGCACTGAGGGCCAAGCTAATAAGGAGCAAAAATATCTAAAATATCAACGAAGGAGAGTTGCCTCTTCTCGTCGCTGCAGATAACTATCCATACTACGAGGCATTCGTGTACGGGTGGAAGGAACAAATAGGCGCAGCCCATTTCAATATTGGAGTAAGGCGAAGACTTCCACAGTCTCAACCTGGAGTGACTTCAAGATAACAAGACAAACTTATTTTTTTATAAAAACGGAATACCGTATTGTCGAAAAGATAAGGAAGGAAGAGGAAATAATGAAAAAAATTGTTGTACTTCTTGTTTTTGAACCATACTTTTGATATACGAACATGGAGAATTTCATGGTTTGATAAGAAAATGATAATTTATTTGTTGAGGACCACTCGACAACAAGGTATATCAAAACTCAACGTAATGAAGCAGTGAGAACATCTGTTAACATTCCTACTTGTGCCAATCATGCCACTCAGCACGATCCACACCGTCATTTTATCAGTCAATGTCAATATCAATATAGGTTCAAGTGGACGATTATTTCATACATGGTTGTCGTCATATCGGCTACTGTTGGATGTTTTATACTTTTTTGTTTTTTGTTATTAAATTATCTATTGAAGTAGAAATAGTTGCGGTGTTACGTTAAGGTTGAGGATAGGTTTTTATAAGCTGACACCCAATTATCATGTAATTGATAAACAAGATTTCGTTGGTATTATGTGATTAAGTAACATATGGCAAATTCCTATCGGGACAGGATAAGATGAATCAGTGAAATGACTCGATAACGGGAATAATTTACATGTTTAAAAACATCGCTAGGATAGGATAATCTTGTTTAGAGTTATAGATTGGAATGAAACATGACGTAGCAATCCAAAGGATCTTACATAATTTGCATTAATATTTATACATACAACTTCTTTTTTTTAATACAATTAATTACGACACTGGAATGGAAATCTCTGTAAGACAGTAGTGACCTAGGAGTGCCTCCACATTTCGCTTTTAATTGGATACTGATTAGTGCGGGTTTGTGCAGCTGGCTGCTCCACAAAGTCTTGCTCCCCATGGCCGGTTGGTCAAAGCATCGTTATCTCCGTACCCGCTTCTTGTTTAGTTAAGTCTGTAACGATAGAAATGTCACTGCTATATAAATTACTATCGCCAGAAAATTGATTAAAAAAATTAAAACCATCATTCAGCTTCCTTTTTATTTTTATTTTTTTTTTTATCTATTCAATATTCATAAAACTATCATTAATATTTTTTTTTTTTTGTCTTACATTTATTTGTACCTGTCATATTTAGTACGTTGGCAATCAGAAAATGATCTGACTATACAGGAATGTCGTCAAAGTGAGGGATAGTAGCCAATAGCATCTATTCCCTGACTTAATTCAATCACTTTGGTTGTTTGAGGAAAGAGGTCTCTCATCCAAAGCCTTTTTAGTCTACTTCTCATAAAGGTTTATGCCTACTGTAGCCAAATCAGAATGAATGGACAGGTGTAAATTAAATTCTTGCGTTATTATTTTTTTTTTAAATTCAATGTTTGATTTTGCATTACTTGGTGACTGATTCTCCATCCTTGTCCCCTCCTTCTTATTAACGAGTACCGAGTAATTTACATAAATAATGGCCAAGTCTGAGTATCTTGGACTTTAATCACTTCATTTCATTCCATCGTCAATCATAAAGTGATTGAATAGTCATTAAATTCAAATAAAATAGTTGACACTCGGTACTTGTTTTATTACTATGACTCCTTTAGGATTTCAACAATATATCTGGAAAACTTAAGTTTTTTCAAAGTTTTATTTTTATTAAGATGAAAATTTCGCATTTCCATAACAGAACAAGTTGTTTCGAATCATTACTTTTACGTAATCAGAATCATCACTACTCCATGAACAACTGTAATAACCAGGGAATCTTTTGCTGAGGGTTCGTACTTTAATCTAAAAATTCACACCCGAGGCATATATGAGGTTTTATTGACCCATTCAGTATCAATCTTTCAAAACTAAAGGAAAACATAATTGACTGAGTATAAAATTTTTGCGTGCCCTGGGATGAAACCAGTCAACACAATTTTTTTTTTTTTTTTTAAATCCGCATATTTCAATGAATCTCCTATTTCCTTTGAAATTCATCATAGGTAAATAGTATAAGCCATGGATAACGGTAAACGACGGACACTACACTTCGAGAATCTCGACTGGTTTGATATAATGCTAGAAGCTGTTGTCCTTGACTAGTGACATACTTAATAAATATCATAACGAAATCAGATCGATATTTCAATCAGAACACTTAGGTGGTGGATTATGAAAAAGATAATAACTACGTATCTTTATTTCATTACACGTAAAAGTTTAAATCTAAGATTGGTAAGTACCAATTTCGGGTGGAACAATGTCTCATCAACATTGTGAAAACAAAATATTAACACTATTTTAGCGTGAAAGATATAAATTTGAGCTTCTGAAAATAGAAAGTAAAAAATTCTTAAGGCATAAAGCAAGCTGGAAACAATTTGATGTCATAATTTCGTGTTTCAAATAATCCTAAATTAAGATTTTTAATCTTAGAAATTGAATAATCCGTAGAATTTCCAGTAAATTGAGATTAAAATCATGATTTTAATTATTTCATAACGAAATTTTTATCCATCCTCAAGAGGAAGGTAACCAGATCACTTCCGTTTGAACTTGGAGAATTATACATATGGAATAGGATTTGTGCTAAAAGAAAAAAACAAATACTATGATGTTGAATAAGGTTCTTCATTAAAAATTTGGAAAGGAATGGGTTAAGTTTTCGCGGTAAATGGAACGGACATGCAAGACACAAGGATACAAGGATTAAATTAGGTTTATAAATATTAAAATAATTGTTTTGTTTTTTTGTTGTTGTTTGTTAATGGCAACATTGTAATCACTTATGTTGTGTAAGTGAATGCGTATTATATAACACAGTAATAAATTATCATTTATTTTACTAATTTTATTATGCAAGGATTTTTATATATAAAGGTTGCATGCCCTCATGAAAAAATAAATAAATTCTTAAGTGGAACAATGATAATTATCATCTCAGTATATCCACAGATAGCAGTTTATCAAATTGTTACATTATTATGTTGACACGTAATTATCTCTTTATATCCGCTATTGATCAGCTTTCGTTGATAGAATTAAAAAAGCATGGAAGCGAAAACTGACACTCCCTGAATGATGAACTTTAAAAACCTAATTTAAAAAACCAAACAAAAAAATGATAAAGCAATACGTCCTACAGACTTTAGGCTAGTGAAAAACAATTTGATTTCATTTTATTATGGCTTAGGTTTTAATAATATGTGTGTTTCGGTGAATATATATCATGTATGTATATGTATCATATAATACAATATCCAAAATGGCTAAAACATATCCTCTTTTATTTATTAATCAAATTCTTAATAGTAGTTTAATCGTCATTAAGAACTTCTATCAGGGATCTCAACATTTCTTTAATACAACATACATACTTGTAAATTTCGGAATCCTTGTAAGATTTCGTAAGATCTTGTAAGATATAAGATAAGATAAAACTGGTTTTATTTTACGTTTATAATAATATTAATGTCACCTTCCATTTTTTGTCTGTTTTTTTTTTAAACTTTTAAGTTCTATCGCGGTTCTTCAACTCTTCCTTGGATTTCTATAACAGCCGAAAGAGAACTCTTTTTTCGGGTTATGTAAATGTTGAGTGTCTGTGGCTTCTTTTAATTATGCGGTCAATACTAGCCGATTAAGGTACACAAGTCGGAACCAACAGCTTCAAATGATATTTTTAAGACCATGGCATCTCCGAAGATTGTGTAAAATAATTATAGATTTGTTATAGTTGAACCAATTATATAACACATTGTATACTTATACATATTTATAAGTATAAAATTAGTAGATCCCACAAGATGCAAGCTTCATTTTGCTATATTCATTTTGTATTTTTTTTATTGTACCTCTCCAATAAAATTTAATAATTTATATCAGCGTTGTTATATGTTTCAAAACAAATATGATCATTAGGTATTATTTATCAAGTCACATAGCTGGTAATGTCAAAAGAGCCAAAACCTAGGAAGAAATATTTTTTTACTTAAGTTGAAAAATTCTCAAAATTTGCCATTCTCCGAATTTTGCCGCCCGGAGCGATTTTACACTTTGTCCCTCCTTTATATCCAACCATGTTCATGAGTTAGAGCTGTGATCTAGCAAACAATTTCAGGACTAACGCAACCCTAGAGACAATGAAGGAATCAATGATAAACTGAATAAACCTTCATTATGAACAAAAGAATCTTCATTAGAGGATGGTCCTAAACAGTGCATTAAACGTTGTCTACAAGAAACTATCACTAAAAAAAAAAAAAAAATACTTCACCAACAAGTAAATATTACTCAAAGATTTTCCATCAAAATAAAACTAGAACTTTCCGTTCTGAACAAAATTGCTTAATAACTTACAGAATAAAATCGACCTCTACAGTTAGAGGACATAAGATCAAATAAAAAACACAATCGTCATGAACATTAGTTTCAGCTTGGATAAAAAGCAACTAGGATACGCGCCATATTTTAAAATTATTCTATTACTTTTTATGTGGAATGAAGCACTAGCGGAACCATGATTTAATTATTTTTGGGGAGGAAGGAAAGCGCCCGATAGTATTATGTTAATTACTTTGTAAAAAAAAGAAAATAACTAACTATCTTTATGAAATGGTGTTGAAGTGATTCTTGAAGTCCTATTAAACGTTATTACAAGAACAATAATACTTTAAAGATTTTTTTTCTCACATTACATGAATATATTTTACCATTTTGGGAAGAACTTTAGCCCGAAAGCCCTCTCCCCTCCCTCCATACTTGTACTTAGTGTGAGCATTGAACTTAGTAAATTTATCATTGACCTAATTAGAATTCAATTATCTTGAACAGTTTTTAAGCAATTCCTTCTTATGCAATCAAAACCTCATAAAATTGGTTGATCGGAATCGGCCCATGCATCAAATGAACTTTTTTTGCCGGAAATTTTATCTGGAATCACCTCCTCCTCCTCCTCCCCCCCCCCTCCCGCCAACACCCCTCCAGAGTTTGGCCATGAACTGAGAGATCCTGAATATTAATACAAAAATAAAAGGTACAGTTCCGAAGATAACCTTTTTTTGGGCGGGGCCTATCTATAACTCGGTGCAATCCATCAGGAAACCTCTGTGGAATGATAAAATCTTTTCATATTCCCGTGCTGCAGTTCCAATTTTGCAGAATGCCTGTACACACTGAGCTACAATCACAAATATCAACTAACACCTCTTGCATTTTTTTTTGCCCCTTATTCGGTTATGAAAAGAAAGGAATATAGAAATGAGCTCAAAGAGCTCAAAGGTCTCAAAGCGCTGTAGTGAAGGATGAGAGCGGAATGGAGTAGGAAGCGAAGCTAATGGAATTGTGAGGGCGAGGGGGAACTGGATCCTCGCTCTATTAGCCAGCGCCTGCCCCATCTAAATTAATTACTCCAGCTACTTAGTCTATCGCTTTATCACAGCTCCCTTCATCTCATATACTCGCGAAAATCACCTTCGCCAATCACAAGCTTTAGAATACAATGACTCACTTTTTAGAAAGGGAAAACCAAATCTATTAATATTTAAGGTCCTTGAGTAAGTCGCTGTTACCGGTGAGGTTAGGTTTATTAATTCGATTAAATCAATCGCTAGTTTATTCAGACCTTGCAGAGGTATACAAGACTCCCGAGAAAAACATCGTGTCAGCGGGGTTGTCGAATCATGCCATCTTCTTATCTTTAAAATCATATTTGCTGTTTTGAATCACGAAATAATATAGTTTTTTTTTAATGAGTTTTAAGGTTTCTTTAAACTCATAAATGTATTTCCCATTTTTTAAATATCCAATAAATCATATAAGAGGAGGATATATGCATAAAAAATTAATTTATTGATGAATCTTGCTTTCAGTGTTTCTCATTGATCAATCAGAATTTTTTTTTGTGTTATATCAGCCTCCTAAACGTTTGAGCAAGGAATCCTAAACGATTTTCACAACATTTTTAGCCTTTTGAATTAAATTATCGATACATAGAAACCAATAGAATAAACCAACTAATCTATATTTTCTTTCTTTAAAAAAATAAAATCATAGCCATTTAAATAAAATTCACGAGGTAATAATAACTGATATCCATTAGTTACTGGTAAAGTTGTAAGTGTTCCACGGTTTTAAAAATATTTTAAGTTAATTATTAAATTAAACTGGTTAAAATCTAACCATTTTGTAATAACAAACCGATTCTTCTTCTATTAGTCAATCCGTTTGAGTGAATTCGATACCTTTCTTTATTGCCCCAGTGATTCCATCGGCTTTTGGGGTTGAAGGACCGCCGGTTGTAACCTCTATGTTGTTATTTCTCAATTTACTTTACATATTTATATTCAGTTTACTGTACATATTAATATTCAATTTATTTTCTATCTATATTTATTTCTGTTTTGAAATTCAACAATTTAGTTGATAAATATTATCTTGTATATTTATTGTTCGTGTGTTTTGTAATATTTGAGGAATAATTACTTTTATCTGGAATCCAGTTGGTAAACTAAATTGCAAAAACTAAACTAAAGTACATAAATTGCTGTCCATCGGGTTTTTTTTTCCATTCGATTGACGGATTCCTTCGATAGAACCACCGTTGTTTAGAAACTTTCCCCATTTATGGCTGAATTATATGTCCTTAATATAATTTTTTATGAGCAATAAACATAGACAAGAAACAAGGTAATTCATAGATTACTGTAACGTTAACAATCTGACGAGCGTAGTGCATAAATCTGAATGTTATCACGTCTCTCAGTACGTCTCTTCTTTTACGTCATCGTTTATAATATTCTAGACACTCCACTCCGAGTGGAAAACTGGTAATTATGGCATCATGCCTCACCAGTACAAACGGATAGGAAGTGTCCAAAACGTCAGACGAGCAATCAATGCTCACCAGCTGACATGTCCATTAGGACTGGCCGGAGAACATCAAGAGCCCGCGACGAGAGGAATCAGAAGTGGCTAGGATGCTGCGTCCATGGCGACCGCCGCTCGATAACCACCCACGCCCATTCAAAGATTATTATAAATCTCTGTCAGCTGTAAGCCCTCGTCCTGAATATATACCTCATTCCAGTATTGGATAAAATATCCGCAAAAATAATATCATCAGTGCCAGTGAACATTAAATTCGCCAAACCTTGCATCAAACCGTCTTTTTGATCTAAACATAAATTCATTTTTAAATTTTTGGCTATTAAAGTCGATTCGATTTCGAAAAAATGTCAGAAGTATATCTAACGTTTAAGAAACTGATATGATTTGACGGATAACTACGAAATAAAACCTAAAAGCTGAAAGACGGAAAGGAACAATACCTCAAGAAATACTTTTGAACACATTTATTTTAAAAGTGACAAATAAAAATGAGGACTTGGGGATTGATGACTAACCAGCAACTTATGAAGACCTCCAATATAAATGTTCTCCCTCCCCTCCAAACAATCTAGTACTATTGTTTCAAAGAGGTACAAAAATCTTTTTATGTTTTTTATACGTATTTTGTTCGAACTTCGATATGATTAGATAAAAACTATCTACTTATATTTATTTGTTTATTTTTGGCCTCATTAATAGTTATTCATTAGCATAGTTATACCCAATTTTACATATTACCGTAGATTAAGTGTAATATATTAATCTGTTTTTCATTGCCATGCAATACTTTAGCTGTAGTAGAAGGTATGTTATATTTTGTTCTGGTGTCAGTGAATAATGTGCATGATGTTACCATGTGCTTTGGCGTTAATGTTGCTTCTGCACGTCCATGAAAACGTATCACCGATCTTCGATGGTATCAACCAGTTAAGGCAGTGTGCCCATCCTCCAACTGATTAGGATAACTTATTTCTGTCAACTTTTTCTCACTTTGGTCTGTCCAAAGAAAGATGTCCTCTGCCATTTGTCCATTTTAGAATGCTTTGAATATCGCTTACAATCTTTAGACGTTCTATAATCTGCTATAGCTGTCAATGAGTCTTCCATTCTTGCACTACTTGCTTTAATACCTGGCTACAGCCCGAGTGTCCAACCCACATCCAAGCATAACTTTTTTACTGACTGACTAATACCAAGCACTGCTATTTTATTTTGTTTTTTTCGTTCTAATGTATTGCTTAATGGTACACAATGTATTGTCTTCAATGATTTTTTTTTTTAATATATCAGCAAGACCTATGATATTTCTTTTAAATACAGTGTAAATGTCATATACATTAGAACATACACAATTAGAACATACACAATTTATCAGAAAGGAATCATTGTACAAAATATTATTTTTCCATCGGAAGAGAACTGTCTCTTGGTTTAGATATCTTTAATAAAAAATAGATGTTAGCAATAATAGATTTTCTTCTATTATATTATACTTATTTTAAAGCATCCAGATCATTAAAAGTTCACTTCAGTTGACACAAAACATTTGTAATGTGTATTGGTTTCGAAATTCTCATAATTGTATCTCATAAATCACAGAGAGTCACACAATAAATATTTCTCGCAGCATACATCTTACTGCTCTACATTGCTATTTTTATAGGATTTTCTTTTCTGTTTTTTTATTTTTTTTTTTTTTTTGCTTTTATGGCGAGAAACTACAATTTATTTGGATCTGGAAAATATTTATTTAAGGTTGCAAAGTCTCTCTAACTCTTTCATAAATTTGATAATTTCAAAATTATCGAGTTAGTTATGATTTTCGTTTGATATATTTTCAAGAGACTAAGGACTTCATAAAGTTCCTATTATACTCCAATACTTACATGAGTCCTTGATTATGTGCCTCACTGTCATTAGTGTTGGGTGATCCTGAAAATTCCATGCGTAATCTTTTGCCATCAGATATCCGAGGGTGTGGTGTCAACTGATCATCACTTCTCTCCTTCTTGACGGTCTGGAACATGAATTCTATGGTTTAACCAATCAATCTGATCGTCCCATAAACTTTGCCATATCCGAGAGGATGGAAAATGTCTGAGCTTGAAAGATAAGAACATTCGAAGTTGCGTTATGATATTTTATAATACTTTATGGTCTCCATATGAAAATAACCGTTCTTCTTGAAGATCTCACTGTGTGAATAAAATAGTAGGTTTCTCTCGTGAGAAATATTTCTGAGGATGGCATTATTTCAGCAATAAATATACAGGCTACTTAATTCATATATTTATGCTACTATATTTTAACCAATAATAATGCAGATTAAGTTTGAAGTTGTGATTTTCTTTTCGATCCAATGGGATGACGAAGCCAGAGAACTGTAAAGCAATAATGAAATAACTTTTACCTCCTTATCAACTCCAACTCCATCTTTGAGAGGAAGTATGAAGAAGATTCTATTAAAATCCATTAAAGTTGGAGATTGCTTTATCAGATTCCTCTTTTTCTATAAATAAGAATTACTGAGGAAGAAGGACAGTTTGAAGATCAAGTTCAAGTTCGTCCCTAACTGTGCATCAACTTAACGACCGCGATGTAAAAAAACTAATTGATCTGGCCCTATTTTTCGCATTCGGTATTTTTAAACCAAAAAAATATTTCAAAAGATTTTGTAACAAAAAAAAAATAAAATAAAATAAAATATTATAGAAAACAGGTTCTCAAACAAACCAATGGAAAGTAAAAAATCTGGTGCGCGCAACCCATAACTTTCACTTACCGCTCTACTTTGAATATAAATTATTTTCTGGCAATGTCGGGCTATTACGAAATTTTCGAAGCACACTTTTAACGGAGCTGTAGCTTAAAGCTTACACATTACAAATCATTGAGACAATTGAAATTACAAAAAGTTTATTTATTATATCGACAGTAGACAGTAAAAATCTAGTTATTCTAACTGATTTTATAAACCACACAACTTCAGTTTCTGAGCCTTTCAGTTGACAGAATGACTAACTTCAATTTCAAAATGTTTGAGTAATGTCATTTCAGTGATATTTCTAGTTGGAAAAGCTATACGGACCGTGAGTATGTTTATTCCAGAGTAGGTGATTAATAATAAATAATGTTGAAATTGGAGTTAGTCATCCTGTCAACTGAAAGGCTCATATATGTCTAGAGAGATTTGAAAGTATATCTGAATATTTAACCTATAAATGATTATGGAGTGTAGGACTATCAGTAATTAAACTGTTATTTTCCATTGTAAAGTTTACCAAAATGAGATTACGAGATTTTAATAGCCTGCCATGAATAGGTCAGAAGTTGAGATGATATTAAAGACCACTTAATTATACAATGATGCACTGAGTTTAATCAAAGTCGTTAGAGCCGTTTTTGAGAAATTTGTAAAAATGTGTTTCACCGTTGATATAAAGTGGCAATTCCGGTTAGCCAATTTTTAGGAAAAAGTTGCTGTGACTTCTAAGGCATATGCTTATCTTAAATACGTAAGATCAGTTCCGTACGACTTTTCCTTTTTTAGCTTGACAGGCAATTTTGCGAGACATGGTTATTTGTACTCAGGAGACCTCAAAAGGTGTTTTCTGAGTTGAAAAATCAGATTCGAAAATTTTCACGATCGAAATACCTTTTCTTACTATATATTACATATATAGGTAAGTGAAAGTAAAAGTTTTATTGGCTTTATTGCAAATAAAATATTTTAAATTTCTAGATTAAAAACCAATTCGCAAGATGAAATTGACTCAAAAGGACATGGTGTTTAAAATTAAATTTGTATATTTATTTGTTTTATTTTGTTGGGATGTGAATTCAGATAAAATAATTCAAAATTTTATGAAAAATATGTCTATTGTGAAATTTGAGAAAACAATACCCGAAACGTCAAAGGAAAGAAATATATTTAAAAAATAAAGAATCTAAAATGAAATAGAAAATTGTTGACATACCCTATTATAAAATACTATAATTTATGTTATATATGTTTCAAAGCTTTAGGATTACTTTCGAGTTAATCAACAAGCATTAAATGTAGAGAATGATTATCACTAGCGGATCCAGGGGAGGTGCACTCGAGGGTTAGAGGGGGGACGTGCTCTCTCTCCCTAGGAAGATGAGAAAAAAAAAATTTCTTGAAAAGTTACTAAGCAACATGCAATTTTATTATTATTATTATTATTTTAATTTCAAAAGGTAGCAGGATGGCTGAGCGGGCTAACTCGTATGCACAGCACCGCGTTACTCGGCAATCTAATGAAAGATAATTTGGATAAAATAATTATGAGTTTGCGTCCCAAGACAGGCAGGGGAGGGCTTTTGACTCTGACATTTATCCCCCTCCATATCACCCTGGCACGGGAAAACCTCGTATACTCTAAAAGGCGAGGAAGATGAGGACAAAACAAAAATTAATTGTAAAGTGAATTGTACAATACAAATAATTTGTATTTATACTTCGAACTAAAAACAACGAATAATTTAAAAGTCTGAATATTCACACTGAAAATTCATTTATTGCCGAAATATCTAAGTAGTTGCTTTATAATTGAATGTTTGGAATAAATTATGCAAAAGTGTCGTGTTTTAAGGTCATAGATGTCAATTATCCAATTGAGGAATTCATACCACTATTTTATGACCAAATACTAGATGAAACAAAAAATAAATAAAATGTAAATTGTTTCACAAGTGAACCCTCCCCCTCCTTCCACCACCAGAACATTCCCGGATTCACCATTGATGATAATGCTTTATGTGTTTACTTGAATTTCTCTGAGATCTTCCAATAAATGTTAATATTAAACTTATAACCGTATATAATTATGTCAACGTAGGTATATCTTAAATTCTATTAATCTCTAGCTGTTGATCAGAGGTAAGGCTGGAAATAAACCGCAATAATATACACCGAGGAGACGATTTATACCGCAGGACCGTGCGATAAAAGCTCATGTATTTTACATTGGCTCTCCTTCT
Organism: Nezara viridula; assembly: GCA_928085145.1. Classification (NCBI taxonomy): domain Eukaryota; kingdom Metazoa; phylum Arthropoda; class Insecta; order Hemiptera; family Pentatomidae; genus Nezara; species Nezara viridula. Next base: position 90,684,813 of record OV725077.1, on the reverse strand, counting down.
AACTTACTCTTTTCCTTTCTTCTAGTTTATCCACCAAACTTTCTCGTTCATCCAACAAATGGAAGTGACTAAATCTACTCCAATAGTTATTCTGGTTTGATAAATACTAAATGTATCGATGGGCAGGTTTGTTCTATTAATATTCGGAAACGAAGTTCAGAATCACCAAATTTACAAAGAATTTGGCAAAAATTGCAGCAGCTTCTATATTAGGTATAATAATAACAGCCGACACCACCAATCGCTTATTGCACACCTCCCTCCACCGTTCGCCGTCCAAACCCAGCCCTTTCAGCTCGGATTTAACGCAATCATCCCACCTTCTACGTCTACCATTCGGAAAAAGCGAATATCAACATTTTAAGAATTCTTTTGTTACCAAGCCCAACTATTTTACAAGCCCATTTGATTCCCCGCGATGTAATTACCTCAATTATATTAACTGGTTACAGTTCACGCAACTCGGCGTTGTGCAACCTTCTGAACTCTCCGGTTAACTCATCTATCTTCGTTCGGAATATTCTACGCAATACATTATTTTCAAAAACCTTAAGACGTTGCTTATCTCTTAATGTAAGCTGCTACATTTCACAACCATAAAGAACAGTAGGTAGGATAATGGTTTTATAGATTCTAGTCTTTAAATTCCGGAACAAGATGCGCGAGATAAATAGTTTTGTCATAGAAAAATAAGAAGTATTTCCCGCCTTCAGCCTATCCTTAATCTCTTCTTCAACTTCGTTTTTTCATCATAGACCCTAGATACTTAAACTTCTCTACCTATTCAAACATGTTACCTTCTCAACCAGGAAGTAATATATCAATATCGCCATTTTTGCAGCTAACCATATATTTTGCCTTAGCCGTGTTTATTTCGAGCTCTAGTTCTTTACCGGCTTTCATTAACGTTGTCGTATTTAGTTTTATAGTTTCCGTGGCTTCGCTTAACAGGGGCAGATCATCCGCATAGCCAAGCACGGGTGTTGTTCCACACAGATCCAACCCTTTTTCGGTATGCATCACCTCCCTAATGGTAAGTTCAAATGCCAAATTGAACAGGATAGGCCAAAGGGAATCAACCTGTTTTAAACCTGAACGAACCTCAAACTTTTCGGATAAATTATTACCGACTATAACTTTATTGAGTGTCTCCGTCAAGCCAATCCTATGTAGATTTACTATTTTTTTTTTGGAATCCCCAGCTCGATTAGAACATTATTCAGTTTCTGGCTGTCAATAGAATCGTAAGCCTTTTTAAAATTGATATACAGCTGGTGAATTGATTCTTTCCATTTTTCAAGTCGTTTCTCATCATCCCAGATTTTTTAACCAATAAATGTATTTTAGAAACTCCAGCTTCCCCTCATGTCTTAATTAGTTCAGTAGGAATATTATCGGATCCCGCTGCTTTATAAGATTTTAATTTTCCGATAGCTACTTCAACTTTCTCTTTACTCGGTTCTTCTATTAAAGGTTCCGCACTCTGATACTCAGAAGGAGGACACAGATCATAATTTCCCGTATCTGAATACTGGCAAAGTGGCTCTTAAACTTATTTAATATATCTACCAGATCGGTCAGAATATTGTTATTTTCATCCCTAATTCCAGAAGCGACGGACCCTAAATATTTTCGTGATTCGTTTATACCTTTGTACATGAATCTTACGTTATTTTCAATTATATTAGTTTCTATTTCAATTATTTTATTTTTAAGATACTCCCTTTTTTTATTTTTGAACAATTTTGTGGTTTCATTCTTTGAGGTTCAGAAATATTCTAGATTATTATATGTTTTCGCTAGAATTATTTAGAGCTTTTAATTTAGCGGCTTTTCTTTTTTGTCACATGTTTAAGCAATCTTCATCAAAACACGGTTTGTTATTCTTATTTTCCTTTTTTCCTTGACACGAGTTACCGACTGCTTTAATATTATCCCTGATCTCTACCCATGACTTGTCAATATCCTCGCGGTCCTCGTCAGAAGGTTCTAAAGCTTCAAACCTATTCTTAACATCTAGTTCTAATTGATAGATTTTTTAATTGTTCTAAATTAAAATTCTCGAAATTAAAACTGCTTTCTTTTCTCTTTTTTATATTGTTTTTGTCGAAGTTTTGCGATTACTAATTTATGATCCGACCCACATTCTGCTCCGCGATACAAACGCACATTAATTATACTGCTTTGCCAGATATGTTGTATCAAGACATGATCGATTTGATTTCGTGTTTGTGAATCCGGTGATGTCCAGATACATTTATAAATATCCTTATGCTTAACCCATTCGAGTTTATCGCAAAATTCTCATTTGACTTCATCGTCACTCTCTTCGTTTGTACAATGTATGTTTATGAACGCGATTTTAAACCAACGCCCCTGAAATATCGTTACCGAAATTCTGTCACTAAAGAATTGTACGTCCCTCAAAGCGGAGAGAAATCTATTCCTAATTAGAAACCCGGTACCTAAACAATGATTCCCGCTCCCTCCGTACCAAATAGTTTATTTTTTTTCGCTAATAGAGCCATCCTCTGACCAGCGAACCTCTTGCAGAGCCACTACACCCAAATTTTACACATTAATCTCATTCGCGACCGATTTTAACCCCTCTGTTATGTTTAAACTCCTTAGGTTCCACGTACCAATATTCAAATCCCTATTTTTCAACTTGCGCCATTAATCTCCTAAAGCAGTCCCCACCCGGAGACCCGAACGAGGGACTAGTTTACCAACGGCTAATGAGCGTTTTACCTTAGGGAGATCCACGACTATTTGTATGTGTATGGTAAACCAAAGATATGTGAGTAGAGCGATCAATCCTACGTCACACCCTCCAGCAAGTCTGGTGGGCCTCTGCCTCCAGCAAATCTGGAGGGCCTCTGTCAGCGAGTCCATCGGATTTAGCCGGGAGGAACTTCCAAGGAATTTCCACCGACCATCCCCACATACGCCACCCGTGGGACGCTCCTTATACGCGAGGTTTATATTAGGTATACAAATAATTATTCATGAAGTTGTAAACAAACAGAACCTTTTATCTCAATTGTAAATTAATATACCAGCATTAGAGTAAACCAACGATCACTAATGATCACAAGCGATGAATATTGAAGTGAAATAAAGCAGAACATTTAATTTGGATCATGAATAATCAGGATTTCCAGTCATAATTTATGTTAAAGATTATGACATTTCGACCCAAGTTTGTAAATCATTGATTGATTTAACGAAGGACAAAAACTCAAAGCAGTGTTTCTTTTGCAGAACTCAGTCTTTCTGATACTGATCCAATAGCTTGGAATAAAGCATCCGAAAGAATCTTGAAACTATCAACTACAATTCATGTAAAAAAAAAAAAACCACAAATTTAAAATAATATTTTTACAACGCAGTGTTCCTATTTGACAGATAGATTTTTTTTATTATCGCTATCTGCAGTTTAGCAACAATTATTTTTATTTTAACTTGAGATTTGTGATTATTTTAAGAATTATTTGGTTGTAGTTTAAAGGTAATTAATAAGAACTCAAATTTTGTTTCAGATGTGCTCAATGACGCAGTTTTCGATGAAGACCACGACGAAATGGTTCTCGTCAAAGACATTGAGATGTTTTCTATGTGTGAACATCACCTCGTCCCGTTTTATGGGAAAGTCTCTATAGCATATTTACCCAATAAGAAGATCTTAGGCCTTAGCAAACTAGCAAGGTAAGGCGCATTATTTTAAGTTTATAGTAGTGAAGGTTTTATCCTTAAAATTAAGAACGTAAATTTGAAAAAAAAAATTACTACTTTTTATTATCATATATTTTTATCAAAACATTAATTACTATCATTTATAACACTTATCTATTGTTTCTTTTTTTTTTTTTGCATTAATACACCCACCTAATATGTAGGCAGGTTATAATATCTGTTTTTATTTATTTCTACAAAAACTTTTATTTTTATTGATTTAATTATTTTGTCTTTTTCCAGGATTGTCGAAATTTACAGCCGACGACTCCAAGGTAACTATTCAATTACTTTTAATCAGAAATAATAATTTTTATTTTTAAAAATAAGATATACTAGCATCACTCGTAGTGATTATTTAATTATTTAATTTTGACAACTTTATTAATGTAGTCTCCTTGATTTACACATTGCTTTGACCTTAAGAATATCCAATTTTCCCAGAAAATATCCGCTCTTCTGGTGGGGAATATATTAATAATAATCCGACTTGGAAAATAAACTCAGATTGGGCAGATTGATTGGTAGCCAGTATCAACAAGGGTTCTCTCTAGGCCAACCTCAGGCCGCATTTAAGTATATGACGCAGTTTGGGATTTTAGCTAATGGATTGAAAAATCGCAATAAATTTAATACTTTTTTAAAACTGCACAGTGAGATTTAAAAATAAAATTTTCAAAAATGTGTAAAACCAGTGATATAAAGAGGCACTTCGAGTAAGCCAATATTTACCCGGGGTAACTGAAAAGGTATGATTTCATTGAAAACTTGAATTCGAAATTTTCACGATTTCCTCCCCCCCCTTATATTTCACGCGTAGGTAAGTTAAATTAAAAAATCATTGTTAATTTTTACTTTAGAAATAATTGAAAAGTATGACGTAAATGACCAGTTCATCCAAACTGATGTTTAATTCTTTTGAATCACTATTATAGACCTAATATTTCTAAAGTCTGTAAATGTTACATCCTTTATTACATAATTAAATTAAATTAAAGCTTAGTTTCGAATTTTTACTCAATGTACTCAAATATTCGTGTACTCAATAAGTACTCCGAGTACTCAATAAATATTCATGAGTTATTTATATTTTCTTGAAAATAGCATATATCTTATATCTCAATGTTAGGTTTGAAAATTTAATTGTAATAGTCCCAACGGATTTTTTTTTTATAATTCGAATGTATGTAAAACATTGGAAGTCGCATTTGGGTAACAAATTGGTATGACAACTTTTGAAAAAAAAAATAAAATAAAAAACAACGAAACAATATTTTGATTCAAAAATTAAGATTAACTATTCAAACCACTATACTTGTGGTTAAATATCATGTTTCGCCAGGGTAAGAAGAATCGGATACGCTTAAAAGTAATTGAACACTTATCTTATTAGATAGTACAAATCCTCTTAGGGCCTGGCTTCATGTAATTTCAGCCGACTTCTCCAGCAGGTCCTCGATACGGAAATATAACCAGGATCCTGGAACCCATAAAATTAAATTAACTATTCAGAAACGTTTAATGTCATAAATCAACAGAAATTATTATTATTGCCTACCGTCGATATAATAAAAGGAATTTTTGTAATTATAATGGTCTTAATGATTTGTTATCTGTAAGCTTTAAGCCTTATCTCCATTTGAAATGCACTTCAAAAATTTTATAACAGCCCAACATTGCCAGACAATAATTTCTATTCAAAGTAGAGCGGTAAGTGAAAGTTGTGTGTTGCGCGCACCAGATTTTTTTATTTCACACTTTATAATCGCTAAAACAACCTTTAACTATCAAATTAAAGATAAGGATTCCTTCTTGTTTTTCATTAACGCTCCGATGTTTAGATTTAATTTTATGATTAAATTGATCGGTACTTCAAAAAAAAAATTATCACAAAAAAAAAAATTATCGATTTTTATGTACATCGTCTCTTAGAAAAATGCAAATGAGAAAATGTGACTATTGGTTTGATCACTACCTAACCCCATGCCTGACTGCAAAAAATGGTGATTACCTATGCGAAAATTCAAGATTCACCTTGTTATTAATGAAATAATTTTATCTTCATTTAACAAAACATTTATAATTGAATCATAAGAGAAATTGCAAAAGGCGATTAAATTTACTTCATCATATAACAGCAATGACGATACAAATCAAAGAAAACATGATACAATTATTTTTTGTACAAACTAGCAAAACCTTTAAAATCTTGAAATTTCGTTTCTATAAATTTAAACATCAAGGAAAATACATGCATTTGCTTGGTAGAAGGTGAAATTTCATCATAATGGTAATAGACCACCTTTGCGCTATTAGACCCCCAACTATCCTCCAACTTTGAGCCATATAGGAATAGCCGTTTTTGGAATATAACTGTGTCAAGGAGAATATGTTTTCTTCGGCTTAAGTGAAAGTAGTAGATAGACTTAAACGAAATTAATATGGATCATCTAGATTCCAAACCATTCAAACATTGAAAATTTGTATTATACCCTTTTAAATTTGTACTTTCTGCATAAATAAACACCTTCTCTGCTTCGGTAATGAGGAAGCAAGATTAAAATAAGGGAAAAGGAAAAGAATAATTACTAATAGAAAAAATATATTATAAAAAAATAATTAAGAAAAGTGAGATAACAAAAAAAAAATGGTTAAACTCTGGAAAATGCAATTTAATACTCCTCTATTTCCAACTAAATGAAATTTAAATAACGATTGTTTAAAATTTAGTCAGTTATTGGACCAGATTTGTATAGTTGGTTAAGAAATTTCTTTTCTTTGAATATGATATTATGCACGTTTAAGTTATTATATGCATTGTATTACCATAAGTATCATTTATAATGTACTTTTTTTTTTTAGTTCAAGAGAGGCTAACAAAGCAAATCGCTCTGGCAGTGACTAAAGCTGTAGAACCTGCTGGTGTAGCTGTTGTCGTAGAAGCTGTGTAAGTTAAATATAAACAAAAAAAATAACTATATCACATAATTTTTTTTTTATCACATAAAATAATATATTCAAAATTTATTCAAAATAATTACGCAGGATTAGATCAACAGATCAAGCGTACTTCTTTCGGTAAGAAAGTCCCATAATTCGTATATACTATCCTATGTTGTACGTTGGATACCACGAGGCATATTCTCTTCATCTTTCTTTATTAATTTTAACCCAAATATCCTATTACGCTGTTCCGATAATTTAATTCCTGACAGGACTACTTCCTAATTATTCCTAGATCGGATCTTTTTCGACAAAGAAAAATAAATTCAGCAGAGTGAGAACATCAAAAAAATTAGCATAGGAAAAAAAAAAACATTTAAATATTTGCGTTTCACATAGTTTGTGAAATGTCTAAACGCACTTTTATGTTCTCTTTCTTGGCAACAATTTTTAATGGCATACTTCTGTAGCGTATCCAGGATTTAATTTTGGAGGCTTACTTTTATATTACTTTATTTATTTATATAAAGTTGCGTTTAGACATTTGAAGTGAAATAATTATTGTTTTTTTTGTAAGAGAAGTGAAATCGCTATTTATATATGTGTCTGTCCCCTGGTAAGATAAATGACGCACCTTAACTCTGGAATAAAAATACAGAAACTATCTAAAGATCCATAAAATAATCTTTAAGTGATCCTTGAAGGGTACTTGAAAAGAAAAAATAAATAAGATGTGTGCGTCAGACCACACGATAGAAGTGAAAACATCATTAAGGCAAGGTTAATAATATGAAATATAAATTATAAATAATAGCTCATTATAAAGGGAATAAAATGCTGACAATTTCCATCGCTTTCAGTATGCAGGTCCAAGTTTTGTGTCTGAGATATATTAATCCATATCTTCAATAAAACTTGTCATCCTTTGATTTTCGACACTAATTTTTTCCTTTTCGCCTCTCTAACACGGCGTCGCGTTAAGATAAAATTTTGAATAATAGCCAATTATTAAGAGGATGAAATGCTGAACATTTCACTCGCTTGCGGTATGCAGGTCCGATTTTTAGTGTCTGAGATATTTTAATCCATACGCAAAACCCCTTCAATAAATCGACTCCAGCCGACTTTACTCGAGCTTAACATCTGACGGCTAATCTAATTCACTCTCCACAAAAAAAGTGAAAACGCGCCCATAGAAATTTTCACTTCAAAAATGGAATTGCAGGAACAATAAATAATGCTTTCAGGGATAATTTTTTTCTTTACATATGCCTATATTTCGTATACTTTGCAATCTGAAAAGAATAGAAATGTCATACTTATTTACGTACTTGGCTATGATCGCTCACATAAACAGATAAGAACCAATGAAAAAAAATAAAGTTATTTTACTATTTTGAGAGGCTTTAGCCTGAATGCTCCCACCCTTCCTAAATCCGCCAGTGGCATATATCGAGGTAAACAGTATTTTTAACGTAACAAATGTGATGTTTAGCAAGTTGAAAAAAGAATTTAAAATTCTATCCTTGATTTAGTTTTAGATGTATGATTTTCTTCGTATTAATGAACGCTGTGCGAATGACTAAGTACATATAACAAAAAATAAAATTTTGAACTGCTTTGCAGTAATACGGTTCTCTAGATCTTTTAATTTATTTTTTCGGTATGCTAAAAAATTAAAAATTAAAAACAATAAAGTCAATTAGGTATAGATACATATATACTAACGGGGTCAAAATTTCCAAAGCGGATAAAGATATCGGACAAGAGAACAGAGAAAGACGAAGAAATCAGAGCCTCCAATTGGGATCGTTCCTTAGCAACCGTTGCTGACAATTGGGAGGCAAGTGATTCCGATCCCAAGAATCGATTCTAGGTTTAACACACCCACTGCACCACTTTACCGACCACACCTCTACAAAAAAATAGATGTTGCTATTTAAAGTTCGATTCATAAGAAAAAATTGGCTTAACGACAATACGTCTGTCATCCATTACTTAATCGTCAAAATAAAATTTATTGGTAAATTTTAGTACACCCGCAAATTTCCTCACGATAAAATGTGAAATCAAATGAACTAAATTATTTTTATATATGACATAACGTAATCCCTAAATTCCAGTTACTAAATTATAGACTTATGAAGTCCATACTCTTTGATGAGATAAAAAATCCAATTAAATAAAATTTTCAAACTAAGGAAAAATAACCATATATACTAACTGACCGGATTTTTATATAAAATAGATTTGTAGAAGTACTTCAACGATAACTTCTAAATGACACAGTAAAATGAAATAAATAATTTTTAAGAAGAAAATAATTTGTAATTACTAAAATAATGAACAAATAATTATATTATACTTCAGTTACTGAGATATTGCCTGGCGGTTCGGGACAAACACATTATTTAAAAAAAAAAAATCGCTAAAAGATTCGAGGCATCACCAAAATATGGTTAGTGGTATATAAATTGCCTGAACCTCAAGACTCTTGGAAAGCATTTATTAATTAACAGTCGAGAAAATAAAAATAATAAATATATCAAGTTCGAAACCAAGATGGTGAGGAGATATCTGTTGCAATTTAGATTCGTGTAATTACATTTAATCGGACTTCAAGAACCACTTAAATCCTATTTCATAAAGATAGTTAAGATATTTTTTTTCCTTCCAAAGTCATAATCGTTTTATATATATATATATATATATATATATATATATATATATATATATATATATATATAAAAGGTTTCAGGATGAAGCTCCTCCAAAATTAAATCCTGGATCGGCTAGTGATTAGTTTTACTACAATAAAACTAAACTTACGCCTTAATATTTCTCTTGTTCCTGCTACGTTTCAACTAATGATCCATATAACTTAAAAAAACAGGAATTATTACATTGACTGAAAATAATAATAATAAACACGATTGTTATTTATATTTTTTTTCGTTCAGGCACATGTGTATGGTGATGAGAGGAGTACAAAAAATCAACAGCAAGACCATGACATCTACTATGCTTGGCGTCTTCCGAGATGACCCGAAAACCAGAGAAGAATTCCTAAACCTCGTTCAAAGCAAATAATTTTCAACAATATTATACTCAGCCATTGTTGATGTATTTAAACCCTGTTTTAATGGTAGATTATCTGACAGTTGGAATTCCTATGACACGACAATATTTAACACCATTTTTCATAAAAGACAATAAGATTTTATAAATAATCAAGGAGTTGTCTCTTTACAATCGTAACAATTGTGGACCAAAGTATTTTGTCTGTTTTTGGATTTTTGTTAAGAACATCTTTACTTGGTACAATTTTTTATTAAATACTTATTTTTTATAAATGTAATTTTGTTTTTTAATAAATCGAATAAAAAGAACACCATTTTACATGCAGTGATGATCTGATGTGAAATTCTTAAGTGTTTCTTTTTGTGTTAAGAGCTTTTAGATTTAATTTGTTATAAACATATAGAAATATTTGTATAAGCGCATGTCCCATTTATAAACTATAAGAAAATGTATTAAAGCTGTTAGATATATATTTTCCTTGAATTTACAATATGGACCAACCCTTGATATAAATTTATATATAAATGATATTGTTAAATAGTAAGTTACTATAATTTTAAACAATATAATAAAATTACGTAATAGCTATATTTAAATAATTTATAAAAATTATTTAATATTTATAATGTTATAATTTATATGATAAATTCTATAATGTTCTAAGTTTTATCAAATACATTTTACTTGAGAACTAATAGTATTTTCTTTTTTTATTCCTTACTACTAAGTAATTCAGAAAAAAAGTCTGATGAGATGCACGTATCACACCTATTTTAATTACACAATTTAATTAGTTAAATTAAACTAACACTAAACAATAATAGAAACATCCCTGACTCAGGTGAGTAGTTCATGTTTAAATAAGTTAAAGTTAATAAATAAGTAAAAGTAAATTAAATAAGTAAAGTTTCATAACATAAATTGATCGTTTTTCAGCTAAGCTGTTCAGGCAGACGCAGACACAGACACAAGACACAGAAAGGCGCAGACATAAACATAGACAGAAACACAGAAAGACACAGGAGAAACACTCTTAGACTATTTTGCGAAAGTTGGTTATTTGGTGAAAAGATATCCCACAAAACAATTTTTTTTCATTTTATCCTTAATTAATAGCTTCTACCAGACTTAAAGGTAAAGATAGAAAATAAAAACGAGTCCGGCACCGGGGACTACTTTACAAACTCCGTAAATTTGTACACTCTACATACTTCCTCATTATCTTTTCCTAACTTTTTTTTTTTTAATCTATTTATTGAATAATAATACAATCAGCCACTGCTGGAGGGCTATAAGTATTAGGGCTAAGAGTTCTCATTCAAACAATATATACAAATAATAAAGAAATAAATATAAATATAAAAAAAAAATAAATAATACTGATGAAGAAAGTAAATAAAAGAAAAAAATAGTAAACAATAACATAAAATAGAAACTTCTAAACACAATCATACCTATATACAATATATACATTCGCCCAGGAATCTCCGAGCCAGGCTTTTTCCCCCACATGTGGAAGGCAAAGCAAGTCTCCAGGAGATCCCAGTGCCACTTTTCCAGCCGCATCACTAGTATTAGAAGCCAGTGGAGACTGAAAGAGGGCACTAGAGCCACAGACGCTCTCCTAACTTATTAACTTTTTTTTTTTAACTTTTATTATGATATTTACAACTGTATTAGTATGAATACATAAAGTAAATGTGTACAGAGGAATATAATCACATGAAACACGCTTGTTTAGAAACTACCCATTGGTAGCACTCTAATAATTTGTCTACATGAGGAGATCACGGGCCATCTTCTTTTCAGACGCCTCGGTTATCAGGGTTATCAGGAATCGAAGAGGAAGCAAGGTTAGAAACAAGAGGATTCGGATGGTCATGAAGTTTATTATGGAAGGATAGGTATCTGGATTTGGCCAAATCGGAAACATATGTAACATTGAGATTTTTATGGATTGTTTTATTTGTGACAAAGTAAGGAGCATTGAGGATTTTACGAAGTATTTTGGATAGGAAAGATTGGATACGAGAGGAATTTGATGGTTTAGTGGAGCTCCATAGCTCAACTCCAAAAGTCCAAATAGGTCTTATTATAGTCATGTATATGATTCGTTTGTAATTAATTGGAAGTTTAGAGCGTTTGTCCAGTATGTGTTGGAGTAAGCGGAAACGTCGAACAGTTTCTTGTCGTTTCAGTCTTGTATGAGGATTCCAAGTGAGACGTTTGTCCAGCTGGAGTCTTAGGTATAGGATTTGTTCTACAGGGATAAGTGGGGTGTTATTAAAGGATACTATAGGGCAGCAAGTCGTTGGTTTACGACGAAGGGTAAAGATGATTTGATGGGATTTATTGGAATTTATTTTAATCCTCCAGTTTTGACACCATTCTTCAAGGTTTGTGATGTGTGATTGAAGAGTTTGGGATGCAATAGATGGATCGTTATTAAGTGATAGGATACACTTGTCATCGGCATAGGTGGTGATGACAGTGTTAGGATGGGTTGGGATATCAGCTGTATAAACTGTGTAAAGGATAGGACCAAGGATACTACCTTGAGGACCTCAAGCAGATTGAGAAAAGAGGAATGAATAGGTATTATTGTGATTTACTTTGAAGTGTCTATCAGTAAGATAGGAACTGATGATAAGAACATATGTAGGTGGAAGAAATTTACGGAGTTTGTAAAGCAATCCCGGATGGTAGACTCGATCAAACGCCTGTTCACCGTCGAGAAAAACTCCAGTGCAATACATTCCGCGCTCCAATGCAGAGGAGACAACGTCTACCACACGATGACATTGCTGGATAGTGGGAGGGGATGTGGGGAATCCAAATTGGTGATCAGGGATTATGTGGATGATAATATGAGCTTCTCCAGGATTTTGCCCATGATGGGTAAAAGAGAGATAGGACGGTAAGCGGATGGGTATTCTGGTGGCTTTTTGAACTTATTAACTTAGATTATATCATATTGTATATACGAAGAAATGTGTACCGCTGATGTCAAATGCCTTCCAAGTTGATTTGAATTAAAATCGAAATAATAATCAGATAACATAGGTTAGAACTGTTATCACTGCAGTAATTAGTGTTAAAACACTTTTCACTATGGATTTGGTGCAATAGAGATGGAAGAAGAGTAGAAGTTAAGGAAAAACCTAAAAGATTAAGGCCTGCGGCCAAGAGAGCCAGGAATGGATCGCCTGACATAACAGACCAAAATGAGGGGAAAACATACCCGTTGTTGTTGGTAGAGGCGAAGTCCATTCAAGAAAATCTAAGAGTTTACCTTACCAACGTGAATAACAGATTAAATTTCAAAACGCAAAAAGACATAAACGGTAAAGTAAGTCACCTTATCGATATCAGGGAAACCGTCATCGATAGATTGAAAGAACAGCAAACACTAATTGAACGAGTTGACAAGCAGACACTATCATCTCCTAGCGTGTTTGGGAAAATCACGGGCATTCTTTTTGAACGATCTCTTCCAAAAATTATCGAGGGGCTTCCAACTGTAAAAATACAAAACCACAATCCTCCGACTAAAGCGTGCTCTTCTGGGAACGTAAACAACGAGTTAATAATTAAACCTTCAGAAGGAATTTTTGAGTCGATTGATTTTGCTGTAGTACAAAGTCGAAGTTTGGCCTCATGTAAAGAGTCATAACCTTGAGCAATGGAGAGAGGATACCCAGGGCTGCTATATTTATTAATAAGCCCAATCTTGACGTGATGAAACTGAGACAGTATACCATGGCGGACCAAGCGGAATGTTACATCAGGTGGAGCAGAATTGCTTTCACACTAATATCTGCGTACATGTACGGTAGAAGGGATGTTGAAGAGTATATATCTGCCATGATAACAATCTCACAATGTACAAGAAATGTGATCGTGTGCTCAGATACCAACTCCTGGAACACGGACTGGGGGTCCAATCGAACAAACAGGAGAAGCGTCAAGCTGGGTGAATTTATTGCTATAAACCAATTGATGGTGACAAACGATCCGTCTGCTACATCTACCTTCTCTGGAGGTAGAAAGCAGAGCTGGATAGATATCACTCTGGTCACACCACCGCTATCTAGATACATTGCACACTCAGATCAGAGACGAGTTCGGACCACAATACGATTGCATTTGGCCTGGTAGATGATCCAGGATGTTCCTATGGCAACAAAAACGGTTATATGACCAGAAGAAATGAATGGAATGTCTTTCGGTGCATGCTGGAGAGTGAAATAGTCGACGAAGACTGGGAAGTTGCGGATTCAGAAAACACCGACAACCAAGACTACAGAGTGTCAAGGATTCCGATACCATCCGTGATACCGCTGAGACCTCTCTCTAGCACCGGAAGTAGGACTCGATCTGTCCCGTGGTGGATGCCAGCGTTAACAGCTATGAAGAGAGACCTCTACAAGGCCGGCCGGTCGTATCAGAGGTGCAGATGCAACGAGAGGAGCACTACACTTTGGAGTGAGTACAAGTTCATGAGCAGAGTAAAGCGAAATGAGGTTCGTTCGCGAAACCGAAAGTCTTGGGACGATTTTATCGTCGAAGAATCTTCAAAGAATCCATGTGGTATTCTGTACAAGATGGCTCTGGGAAAGTTGACCTCGCTACAAAAAATTGAGCCATGAAGATGTCCATGCTACCACTTAGGAAGAGACCGCTAATTTCTTCGTCGAAGCGATTTACCCCAAGGACGACGCCTCTCAAGACTCCCAGGGTCTCAACATACTATTTCATGGGTATGTTTATATCCTCAAATATATTTACTATAGAGTATTAACTCTAGATAAGATATTATATTTAAATAATTAGGTATCTATCGGCCGTTTATTCCAAAAAATCATCAAGTAACCTTTTAGAAAATTAAATTAGTGAATAATTTGATGAATTTTCCCTTTGTGACATCCCAACATTATCCACATACAATTAGTGAGACAACTTTTCACCTATCAATGACAAGGCAATGGAAAATAACAGCTTAATAACTAATAGTTAGTGTTGCCCAAATGCGAGACCGAGACTACTTTTGGTCTTGCAAATTCAGTCTTGGTCTTGCACAAGACTCTCGTAACAGTCTTGCAGCTTACTACTGGAGAGATATTAGTGTATTATTTTAGATATGAGAAACTTAACTAAGTCTGAATGAAATTAGAAGATTTAAATGCAAAAGTAAATTGGTTACACCACATCTTTACATATTGTTACTAACATTAATTAGTAACTACTTTGCCTCAAAATATTGATTTTTTTAAAACACTTTTGGTCTTGGTCTTGGAACAGATACGTGGTGATTTTGCAAGACCAAGACCGATTTTGGGCAACACTAATAATAGTTCTACGAACCATAGTCATGTATATGTTAAATATTCAGATATACTTTCAAACCTCTGTAGGCATATATGAGCCTTTCGGTTGACAGAATGACTACCTTCAATTTCAACATTCTTTATTATTAATTGTAGTGATGTTTCTAGTGGCAAAATAGGCAGAACCTTTATTCACAGTTCTATATTCCAACACCCCATTCACCAACTCTGCAATCAACTTACTCACTGTATACATAACTTTTTCAACTAGAAACATCAATAAAATGACATTACTCAAAAATGTTGTTTGCAATTTCAATAATATGAATATAATACAATAAATATGAATACGGAGATAGGAATTATCAGTGCCTTATCAGGATTATCAGCGTTAAGGTTATAAACATTGACAGATAGCAGTCGGCCCCGACCGGCTAAGAAAGGAGTACCGATGAAACAGTTTCATTAAATAATTACATTCACTTACGAATATATGTAATATATAGTAAGGGGAAGTATTGCGATCGTGAAAAATTTTGAATGTTTTTGTGGTACGGAAGCATCTCCATTTTGTCTTCCCGTCGAACTTCATTTCATGACCTGCATCACAATATTTCACCTTTGCAATTATCTCGGCTTCTTGAAAATATTTGATAGTCTCTTCTTCTGAAGACGTCAATTCGCACAATGTAATAAAATCCATAATTTGACGAAAATCACACTAATAGAACAAAAATAAACGATGGAATAACTCACAGCTCACACGAGGAACAAAAATAAACACGAGATAAGAAGGGAGGTTATGTGATGTAACATTAGATAACGAGGGTGGTTTCGTCCCGACCGGCTATTTAAGGAGTACCATTTCATCAAACTGTTCTGTTATTATTATATATGTTTTTGTCTATTTAATACAAATGTTGTAAAATAAAAGTATTTTTTTATTATTACATTTGTTTTTGGTTTTGTTTACAATTTCAATAATATGAATATACATACATACACACATAGTTGGCGCAACAATCCGTTAACGGGTCTAGGCCTCCTCCAAAAGTCTCCGCCAGTTAGCCCTGTCTGTTGCTGTAGCTCTCCAGTTCCTTGCGCCGAGGAGTCAGTTCCTGTACGTCCGCTGTGACGGAGTCAGCCCACCACACACAGGCGTACCCACTCTTCGTCTGCATGAAGATCTTCAGCCAATGCCCTCTTTGCGATCTCGTCCTCCTTCATCCTCGCCCATCGAAGTATTCCAATCTTAATATATTTGATGATATCAGGGTTTCTGTACAGCCTTGATAGTACCTGGTTCTTCCTCCTTTTCCAGGTGTCTCCCTCTCGAACCGGTCCAAAAATACTTCTCAGTACCTTCCGTTCAAACACCAGAAGGAGGTTCTCACTAGCTCCAGTGATGGCCCAGGTCTCTGGACCATATGTAAGAACCGGATGAATCATGGTCTTATATAATCTTGGTCTTGTTGGAGAGGAGTCTGCTCTTGAAGTACTTTGCTAGCCCAAAATAGGTTCGATGGGCTGCAGCAATTCTCCGGTTGCTCTCCTGGGATAGGTCGTTTTGGGTGTTTATTTCTGAACCCAGGTATACGAAACTTCGCACCCTTCCAATTCTCGCTCCACCACTAAATTAAAGAGAAGGCACGCAAGTGAGTCTCCCTGTCTCACAACGCAGTTTGTGGCAATAGGTTCAGAGAGATCAGATCCGATACGAACTACGCTGTTCGACCCCAACATGGTCATCCTCACCAGACGAATCAGCTTTCTGGGTATGTCTATTTCTTATGATATAGCTCGGATCATGTCACGCTCTCGTATGCAGACTTGAAATCCAGAAAGAGGTGGTGCGTAACCATCCTATATTTCTAGGATTCTTCCAGAATCATTCTCAGTGAGAAGATCTTGTTTGTGGTTGATCTATCCCTTCTGAATCCCGCCTGGTAATTGCCTATCTCCCTTTCCGCATGGAGGGTGAGCCTCTCGAAGAGGATGTTTGACAACACCTTGTAATCACTCGAAAGGAGGACTATACCCCTTTAGTTCTCACACTCCGTTTGGTCGCCCTTCTTGTGAAGCGGACGAATAACTCCTTGTTTGCAAACTTGTGACATCCTTTCTTCTTCCCATATTCTAAGGATGAGCTTGCGGAGTTCCTACATAAGTCCCTCGCCACCGTAGCGAATCATCTCCACCGATATGCCGTCTAGTCCCGGGGCTTTGTTATTCTTGAGCTTCATGAGGGCCGCCTCATGTTCATCCTCCCCTGGTGATTCTGCATCGTTTGGAAGGTCTTCCGTTATTCAGATGATGCTGGCTTCTTCTTCTGCGTCGTCTTGATGAAGGACGTTTCCAAAGTACTCCAGGATTTCTCCCTTTTCCGTCAGGAGATTTCCATCTGTATCCTTGCAGGAGGTGACACTCGGTTTAAAAGCCGAACTCCCTTCTTTCATCTTCTGGAAGAATAACCTACTTTCATGAAGAGTTCTGTGGGTTTCAACGTCCTCCATTCTTTTGTTCTTCCATGTTCTTTTCTTTATGCGGTGGGTCTTCTTTTCTTCTCTCCTCCTGTTTCTATACTCCGTTTATCTATACTGATTGCCGTGTGTAACGCTGGATCATCTTCTTATATGCCTCGTTCTTTTGTGTTGTGAGTTCTGGGCATTCATCGTCGAACCACTGTGTCCTGTCATCCCTTGTTTGAGGACCGAGCGTCTCCTTTGCTGTATCTTTGAGAGTTTTAGCTATTCCTGCCCAAGGGCATCTAATGTTTCGGCTCTCTCTCTCAGCTTTTCCGCGAGTTTAACCTCTAAGTGCTGCCGGTATGTTGTGCACTGTTATGTGTTTTTTAGTTTGGAGACGTTATATTTCTGTTAAGTCGGACCAGCTGCTACACGTTTTTTCATTGATATTTGTGGGCGGGTCCTGGCGATGCTTAAGAAATGATCCGAATCAACATTTGCGCTCCTGTAGACTCTAACTCCAATAAGGTTAGATCTGTGGCATGAGATATTCATAATGTGTTCTATTTGGTTCTTCACGGTCCCATTTGATGATCCCAAGTGGCATTGTGGATGTTCTTGCCCAAAAACAATGTGCCGCCATTGACTAGACCCTATGATGCAGCAAAGTCTATGAACCTTTGGCCATTCTCATTCGTGCTCCCATATAGAATAAAGGCTCCCGTCGTTAGACGATAAATAATTTCCTGACCAATTTGGGCATTGAGATTACTAAGAATGATCTTGTTATCATTTTCGGGGCAGTTCCTGAATGTGCTTGCCAATGCTTCGTAGAAGATACCCTTATCCTCGTGTGATGAAACTTCATTAGATGAGAGGCAGTTGATAACAGAGATATTGAAGAATCTTCCCCTGATGCACATTTAACACAGTCATATAATATATAATAAAATTAATATAATAATATGAATATAATCCAATAAATATGAATACGAATATAGCAATTATCAGAGCCTTATCAGGATTATCAGTGTTAAGGTTATAAACATTGGCAGATAGCAGTGGGTCCCTATTTAAGGAGTACCAGAATATGTCCCTAAAAGATAATTCACCTTGACTGACGATGTACTTGGTTTGACGTCAAAGTCATCAAATTAGTAAGCGACCAGTCTTAATCAGTTAAGCGGCTGTTAAAGCTCTAACTTATAGGCATTACGTATAGATTATCTTTGAAGGATTTAAGTGCTAAATAATAATAAATCTCGATCTTGTAACCAATTTAACATCCATCATATAGTTGCGATATCAAAGTTGGTCTTTTCATTTGAACAACGAAACAAATATAATAATATAATATTTATTATTATATTAATAACATATAAATATTATTAGCAATCGAAGGCGTATTTCACTTCCACAATCAACTTAATCGCTTTTTGTATTTCAATGCTTTTGAATCGGCTAATTTCATTATATTTATGGTAGAACTAGAATGTATAAATAAATTATATAGCTTATAAGGTATATATTCTGTTAATATTTGAGACGTCAACATTCATAACAATTCAAAAATTAAGAACCGAAATGTGCTTTAAAGTCCGAGCACTCAAAAGGCTTTTCAACTTTTCGTTTATTAACGATTATACCCGAGTTCAAAAAATGTTGATTCACTTTCAATTTAATTCAAGTTTATGTAGAGTCGTAATTTGCGAGTAGGACTTATTATATTGTGTTGCTAGACACAAAGCATACTAGTTCATCCGTAGGACAATAAATAAAACTTATATATAAATATAAAGAAAAGGTTAGTATATATGAGTATAATAAATATATTTTTTTCCCCTTTTCTTGTTCCGGTTTTTTTCTTTTGTATTTACATTTATTTTTTCTTTCTCTCCCTTCTCTCTCTTTATACATTTCTCTTAGATACAGTATTAAAATGCTTAAAATTATAATAGAACAATAACAAAAAACAAAAGTTTATAAATCTAGAATTAAATACAATTTAATATAAAACAAATACAATAAATATTTTTCATTAAATACATAAATTAAAACTCTCACTCTACCCAGACACTTGGTGGTGAATAATTTCAAGGGAGTCGAGGACTATATTTTTAGCTAAACTCGATATGTCGACACCTTGTTCCTCTAGGAAGCTCTTTGTTCTTTTTCTTATCGTTCGGCGAAACCCAAACCAGAGGCCTCTCACGGTGAACTCTCATTCTCTGAAGGTCTCACACAACTTCGCTTTTTAGGAAAGGGGTACATTTATCATACGTGTTTTCTCTTTCCACTTCATCCGCCTTATCGAGGTCATTGCTCTGAAAGCAGACAGTTGAATCCAAGATCAGCGCTGTCATTCCTGACTTGGGAAATATGACCGTATCTATATATCTCATCTGCATATATCGAGCCTTCACTATCGATGCAATAGACCTCTTCAAATCAGGTGAATTTCCTTTCTTTAAAGAACCTCGTCAACTCCAACTTGACCCTACGATGACGACTTGTTATGAGGAGCGAGTTATTGGGACATTTTACCAACACATGGGCTGATGTTTCAGACTCTCTGCCGCATTTACGATAAAGGGACTCAACTTCTCTGACCTGTCCGCTGACACCTGGGTCTCCAGGATTCCTAAGACTGCATAATTAATGTTTAGTTTCAGAACATTCGACCATTCAGACCCAGAAAGTACTTGCTTTTCGTAGATGTATTTATTCGCTTTTGGGGTCTCTTTGAAATGGCGAACACCAATGCCCGGCCACCTGAAGTTGGCCCATTCCTCAAACGAATTTTCTCGTAGCGACTTTCGCGTCTACTCGTAGCTCTCACATTCCGATGACCCTGATCAACCACCTATCGCTCGGCACATTCAGCAACTTCAGCCGAATAATCGAAGATAGATTGGAAAAGGGCATCTGGTACATTGGACTGTTGCTGAGAAATGGGCCAATGTTAAAGAGGAGCTTCCCATTGGCAGAGGATTAATCCCAATCCTCGGTATCTCCTGGGAGCATACAACATCACCGTAGATGTCTTCGCAGTGAGTCTAATGACCTTTTTTTGGCACCTCGAATCATGATGTCGATACCGTTCAGTACGGCAGGACGTACCATTTTGAGCATGCGGATTGAAATAACTTTTGCTTTGATCTTATTATTAGTATTCTTCTCCATCAATCCATAAAGTTTAGCAATTTTATCTCCCAACAATTCCCATAATTACTTTCTTCTTTCTTCACTTGAAGTATTAGTAACTACAGTGGCCAAGTGATCCACTACTGCAGGACTTTGGTTGCAGGATAACGACATCTGAAAATCCGCTTTTCAGACCCCGGTACTGGGGATCCTCCGACCCACTACACCGTAAGGTTAATCAGTTTAACGTTACTCCCAATGTTTGGTTTATCATTAGGGGTACCTTCATCTAGTCTGTTTGGTCCGCTAGAGGTATTTTATTTCCCTCTTGCCCTCTATTGCTTGCGGGCATTCCCCTATCAGCCGCCTGGGGACGCGCAACGTATGGGTTTTAAAGTCCCAATATATGTGTGTGTATGTGCGAGCGGGTATGTGTGCGCATGTGAGTGCGTAGTTGACAACATCTGGTTAACTCTACAAAGTTTACGTAAACATTACCTCACTTTGCGAAGTCTACTATCTAACTGCGACCAAAAATGAAGTGTCAAATGTTTTGCCATGGTCCACATCAACATAAACCATTCGTAGTCGTTAGTGAGATGTTGTTCTAATATCGGATACCCGATTGGACGATTTGCAGCAACAGCACCGCCAACTCCGCAGACTATGATGCAGGGAGCGCCTATGTGAGTATACAAATTGGAATGCTGTTATGCTTACAGGCTTTCGCGTTTCAGTATTTACAGCGGTAGTGTAGCGCCAAAGAGACTGCAGAAAACAGGAAATGTGCCTTATTTTGTGCTCCCTTCAATGCTGACTGGAGGTGGGATTGTGATGATAGGGTCCACAATCTACTCAGGAGGAAAGACTGCACTCCATATTGTGGATGGTAATCTCACTGCAGTTCATTAGGTCTAAGAAATCACAGAAGAGTACATCCCTTAAATTCCAAATTTCCATTTTCTTGACTACAGTATGCGACCTCTTAGAAAAAATTTGATCATCGATATCTTGAAAATCTGGGCATTTGGCGTTTCTCATCTACCATTTCCCACAGTGTCTCCAGATCTCAGTCTCATTGAGCACATATGAGATGTGCTGCAGAGAAGGCTTTTTGATCACAATCTACAGTCTCTTAATTTTCAACAACTGGCAGCTGTATTACCACGTTTTTCGAATGAAATGCCTTGCAATATCAGTGAAACATTATAAAGAGTAACTGTATTTCCGAATCAGCTTCCTCCAGAGATTTTGTTCGCATACGGAAGATTGTATATCTTGTAATATAGATATATTTTAGCCAATTAAAACGGTGAGGAAGCTATACTGACCTTACTTGGCAGACGTTTTTGTAAACGGTGTTGAGAATTACCGTGCATTGATCTCATTTCTAGAAAACGAAACGGGCCCTAATACATTTTAAACGAGTCTACATTGAAAGGTGTTGCTGTTTACCCAGAAAAAAATTTATTCCAGGATTATTGTTAAATGTCTTCACCATGTAACACTAGTCAATATCATTAAAGAAGATTTTTTAAAAATGGGTTACGAAGCCACCAATGCAGTTAACGTCACATCTAGATTCAAAAAATCTCTTCCTACGTTATTTGTGGACATTACTAAAGAGACATTTAGAGAAGACATTTTTAGAATTTAATTTCAATATTATTAAAATTAAAATGGAGGAACCGCGTCAAAATAGAAATACTCCTCAGTGTGTTCATTACCAGCAATATGGGCACCCTCAAACTTATTGCAAACATCGACCACGATGCGTAAAATGCGGTGAATATCATGAAAGCAGCTCATGTTTGAAAACCAGAGACACCCCCGCGAAATGCGCCAATTGTGGCGATCAGCACCCGGCTAACTACAGAGGCTGCCAGACGCTGAAAGACCTCAGGATTCACCGCAATGCAAGAAACCATCTTCAGCGTTCCAATGTAACAGAGCCAGCACTTGTACCTCCAGGCATGCATGAATTAACTCCAATACGGGAAAGTCACAACTAAGGGGAACCACAGATCACCGCCTGACCTCCGCAACAACAAAATCAAACATCATCTAGCTCAGTACCCCAGAACCAGAAAACAAGGTAGATAATGGCTTTCCAATTATTTAATATAATTAATACATTAAATAATTTAATCCAGCCCCTTTTCATTCTTCTCAAACAACTGTCACAGGTTATAGATCTGTTTCCCAAATTATGGCCCACAATAATTTAACTGAAGGCTCCCTGTCAACTCTTCTGAGGAATACCAACGGACTGAGACAGCACAGTGCTGAACTCGACTTAAACTTGCACGAAAAACGGACCGATGTAGCACTCATTACAGAAACACGCCTGACATCTCGATCAAAAATTTACATTCAGAATTACACTATTTGTAGAACTGATCACCCAGATAAACCCGCACATAGAGGAACAGCAATACTCGTAAAAAATTCACTGAAACATAATCCCGTAGACTAACTCATTTCACCAGGCATACAATCGATAGGAATTATACATTAAACACTGCATCTTAACAATTGCCTCAGTTTACTGTCCCCTTGATACAAGCTTACACCCACGATGTTTTATGGGTTCTCCAAACGCCTCGGAAGATGCTTTATCGCAAGTGGCGACTATAATGTCAAGCATGAAGGCTGGGGCTCAAGGTTGTATACTCCCATAGGCAGAAATCTCTGGTCTGTCCTCCATGGACTTTCATTAGACACTGTAACTCCAAAATCACCGACTTGTTGACACAGCTCCAGACGGAAAACTGCCGACTTACTTGATTTTTTTTATTACAAAAGGACTTAGAACCGTACCATTTGCCGTCAATGCAAGCTATGGTCTTTGTTCTGATCAATCTTCATTGCACATGGTTCTCTTCGACGCGCCTTCTGAAGTACGAAAAAGATCCAGGATTACAGAAGGCTGCATTGACTGGAACGCATATAGAGACCATTTGAACACCAATCTTTCTGTTCCAGGTTCAATTAAAAATCTAGAGGAACTAGAAGAAGCTTTCACAAAAGAAAAAGAAAGCTTGTTGAAAGATTCACAAAAAACATTCAAGACGCAGCATGGTCCTCATCAACATCCAGGCCACAAAAAGCAGCGAACTTGCTCCATTATTCTATGTACATACAGAACTTCATCAGAGCAAAGAGAAGAGCACGTAAAGTATGACAGACTAATAGACATCCTTCAGACAAACAAACTTTTAACAGATTAAACAACGAACTCAAAGACACTAAAAAATTCAAAAGCACAAACTACGACAATTTTATTAACAATCTTTTAAACGACGATGGAGGTTTATGGATACATACAAGGAATTAAAGCAACGTGTTAGCACTCTTACAAAGAGAGAATAGTTCTTGAGCTGCTTCGGACTAGAATAGATCTGAACTCTTTGCTAACCATCTTTTCGCTGTTTTTAAACAACATACAGACTTAATTAACACAGAACAATATATTTTTGTGCACAATAACTTGAACATATCGTTACAGCTCACAGTACCACCACTGTAGAGCTAATGCATAGTATCAGGCAGCACTGCTAAGCTGTTGTAAACAGAGTCAGGTTGACTTGGGTGAGGTTACCCAGAGGGCAGTAATCCTTTGTTGATGATAGTGTGATGTTTATGTAGAGGAATAAAAGTGTTTTGTGTATTTGTGGTGTAAAAGTTTTCAACAAAGCCTCAATCGTTTCCTGAAGTGATTCCTGACACCACAACCACCTCCTTTCACATCATCACAAGTTACACAAGAAATTAGACGATTGCCCAAAAGAAAAACCTCTGGTCATGACTTGATAATTGCTGAGGCGCTCCAGCAAATTCCAAGGAAGTCTCTAGTATTTTTTACCATAATCTTCAATTGTATTCTCAGGACCACCAAATTTCCAATACAGTGAAAATACTCTCACATAACCATGATTAAAAAGCCAGACAAAGACACTAATAATCCTTCTTCATATCGACCGATTAGTTTGCTTCCAGTATATTTTAAGTTATTCGAAAAGCTATTGTACCCACGACTATTACGTATACTAATAGACAGATTATTCCTACCCATCAATTCAGGTTTCTAAAATTACATTCAACAACACAACAATTGCACAGGGTGACTGACTACATATCTACAGCACTAGAGCGGAAATTATATACAACCGGAGTATTTTTGGATGTGGCCCAAGCGTTCGACAAAGTATGGCATCAGGAGCTTCTCTTCAAGCTTAAGACCATACTTCCACATAACTACTACTTAATTCTTCATTCCTTTCTCTCAGACAGATTTTTCTCCTTTCGAAATAGTCAATGTCTATTCTCAATTCGATCAATTTTAGGTGGGGTACCTCAGAGATCAATCCTAGCCCTATTACTGAACATCACATACACACACGCCATTCCACAAAGTATTCATATTCAAAGATGGGCAAAATCGTAATCAATGATTACATGATTACAACCGAAAATACTTTATGACCACGCCAATTTTATACTTGATACAATAGCACCATAAATATAGCAAAATTATGGAACGATTACCTGATTACAATCGTAATCATAAATCTGATTATGATTACAATCGTGTAATCACGTAATCGAAATCACTGTAATCGTAATCAAAATCACTTTAACCATAATCACGCAATCAAAATCACTGTAATCGTAATCACGTAATTGTAATCAAAAAATCAAATACACACGATTTTCATCTGTTTAGAGATAAGCTTAAAGGAAAACAAGTATAAAACATTTTCTCTTTTCTTTTAGCTGTTTGGAGCACTTTCTATGATAATACCGTCGGTTTAATGTTTAACATTTTTCTAATTTTCTTTCGCTTTTCCTATTTTATCTCGAGAATGAAGGATCGGTTTTTTTACCGTCTTAACAATTTTCCGGATATGTAAAGGTAATTGGGTAATAGGGAAATGATATTCAAAATTTTCTCAATTTTCATACACTTTTCCTCTTTTGTCTCGTTAATGGAATATCGTTTTTTCCCCGTCCCAATCATTTTATAACTTTTTAGAGGAAGGCCATTGGAAAGAGAAGTGGTACAAATTTTCCCAATCTTCATTCGCTTTTCTTCTTTTATCTTGGGATTTAATGATAATAATAATAATAATAATGTTTTAATTTTTCTGGGACGAGTCCCTTTAGAATAACATAGAAAGACAAAAATGTGGGCTAAGGAGCCTCAGAGATACATAAACAAGAATACAGTTTTTTTTATTTAAATAGTCAAAATAAATAAAAGAAATTATAAGTTACTTTCTAATTTAAATCAGTTAATAATAAAATATTGGAAATAAACATGAAGTAAAAGTAGTTTACAGTAGTAACTATTTACAATTTTATGAGGACTGGCTGGATAAGAAATGATTAAACAGGATTTAAAGGTAGGAAGAGTTTTGGATTGACGGATGTGGGGAAGGATGGAGTTCCATAGGGATGAGGATCGGATAATGAACGATCTATCGAAAGCAGTGGTTTGGTGGGACCTTATGTATAAATCAGAAGACCGGGAACGAACATAGGATTTGAATTGAAGTAGCTCGGAGATGTATAAAGGGCGGTGAGATTGGATGAGTTGAAAGAGGAAAGATGCCAGGAAATACTTACGACGGTAGGAAGGATAAAATCACTTCAACTCTGCATAGAAACAGAAAACAGAGGCGTTCCTTGGGATCCCGAAGATGAATCGTTAATTTCGCCTCGAGATCCCCAGAGACGCCCCCATATACCGTACAGCAATAGTCAAATTGGGAAAAATTAAGGAAGTTACCAGGAGCCTACGGTTTTCAAAGGAAAATAGGTGACGGGAGTAATTTAGACGTTTTAAGGTGGAAATGGTACGACGGGCGATGTTGGATATATCATTTTTCCAAGAAAGCGTTTGATCAAAGATCATTCCAAGGTTTTTGATGGAGGGATAGAATTTGATGGGATTATCATGTATTAACAGAGTTGAAATATTAGGAACAGTTTTAAGAAGGTGATTAAAGCCTATTAAGATTGCCTTCGTCTTTTCTGCATTCAAATTCAACTTGTTAGCTCTCGCCCAGTCACAAATCCTATGGATAAGATATTGTTGAAGTTTTTCTGTGGCTGATAATAGGTCGGTAGGCGAGAAGGACAGATATATTTCATATATCTTTAATATATAAAGGATTTAACGACCACTTTTTATCGTTCCAACAGTTTCCGACTATGTAGAGCTGGCAAAAATGGATAAATAATATAGACAATTTTCAGAATTTTGTTTCAGTTTTCCTATTCTATTTCGGGAATGAAGGGTCGGTTTTTTATCTTTCCGACTATGTAGATCAGACGAAAACTGTAAAAAATTTGGATAATTTTCTGCAGTAATTCTCTATTTTCGCCTACATCTACATAGTCGCAAAACTGTTGGATGGAGTCCCGTGAATAGAACCCCGGATGGAGTCAGATCACGTGGAAGACCGAAGGGAAGGTGGAAGGATTTTGCGGCTGAGGACTTGATGATTGTGGGAGTATCCAGCAGACATGTTGCTGACCGAAACGATTGGAAAAGGACAGTTGAGAGGGCCAGGGGCCGCTTCTGGCTCCTGACGAGCCATTAAATAATTAAATTAAAACCTCGTTGGACTTACGGACTCGAATACGAATTGGAAATACGAAATTGCAAAACAAACATACATAAAAAAAATTCAAACTTTTCAGACTACGACTAATCATTCAAGTACCATTGTACATGAGCAACCACACTTTACACGCCGATGGTCAATAAACAGGTACGAATTTACTATTTTATGATATGTTAAATGAACACTCCAACCAGCAGGTAAAATAAATGGCCACAGCTAGTATGCCCCAGAACTCCAGAATACGACTGAAAGAGAGATCTACTTAAATAATGTCCAATAAATAAAAGCCATGGAAGGGGTATCAGGGTATTGCTTTTCCTCATGCCTATCAAGCCTTTTTATTTTATTTTCTTATGACTTTACCAGCACATATACTGATTATTGATAGTTGTAATTGAATGGGTGGATAAATGAAAGTAAAAAAAATAAAATAAATACTCTCCCTTCCAAAAGATCTATTATTCCATTCCACACTGATACAGCAATGTTTCATGCCCTTTTATTGGCCTTTTTTACCTTACAATTTACAAACTTTTTGTTGTATAGAGTTAGAATGTTTTCATTGTCTACTGTAAATTAAGAATCATTGATATATTATATTTAATCAAAACCACCTTAGTTATGCATTCATGCATGGTTAACTTACATGGTGACTTATTAAATTCATATGACTCCCACAAAACATTTTTAAGTTTGTCTTTCGTGTATCATTATCATTTGCTGACAAAATAATAACTATTAGTATAAAAAAAATCAACAAATGTAGTCACACCATGTTTATGAAATAATTATTAGTTAAAAATATGATATACAAGATTATTTTTATTCATCTTTCTAACTTTTCAATGCCAAGATTTAAATTCCCAATCATTATTATCATGCTTACAGTCAATCACATTTGATTCCCAAAGCCTTAATCTGTTACCACTAATTTAACATGGTATACCTTGTAATAGATCAGTTAAAATTTTGGCAACAAAATGTTTATAAGTGAAATAAAGAGTAAAAACAATTATTGTTATTACCATGTGGAATCCACCAAATTAAAGGTGTTATAAAATCAAAAAAGTAGAGATGTTCAATACATGATACATATTGAAAATATGCATTATTACAGGATCATAGTAATTCGTGAAAAATAAAATATGATTGTACTGAAAAATTGTTTTTATAGTTTGTAATTTTTACTTTCACTTATGATCTCCAGCAGTCCAAACTGAAGCCTATTCTCAGAAAACAAGAACCTATGTTTCAGACATTTGTATTACTCTCCATAGAACTAGAACATTCCTTTTTTTTTCATTCCACTGCTTTAAGAATTCCCTGAAATCAGATATATATATATATATATATATATATATATATATATATATATATATATATATATATATATATATATATATATATATATATATATATATATATATATATATATATATATATATATTTGCCATACCTCTTCCATGTTCTCATTTTTCTCACAATCTAAATGCGCACTCTACAATCATGAAACAAACTGTATGAATTGAATTTTGATTAAATTTTAATTTTAAGAATAATCCCATAATGTTTATAGCATTTTGTTTTTTATTAGTCTTAATTTTTGTTTTATGCTTTTCCATTACAATTTACAGTTTATTCTCAATTTTATTTTATTTTCTGTTGTTATATAGTCACTGAAGATATTGTATATTTATATTAATTATTATTCCTAAGGAAATTTGTTCCAGAATAAAGTTTATTTTTTATCTATTTACAAAAAAGTAAACGAGCCTTACAGATTTTTTCACAGAAAAAAACTAATGGCATATTTTAATCTTGGTGTTCCTAGACAAATAAAAATACTCACGATATAAAGCTTCCCAGCCTATGAATATTTTACAGACTGATGGCACTCTTGTTGAAAAAAAGAAATATGTGCATCGAACCAGATTTTTAATAGATTAAATTAGACAATTATAATCATTCCATTAACTCATGAAGCCACAAAAGTTTGATTGCCAACAGCAATGCAGGGTTTCTTCCCACCTTAAAGGCTAATAGAAATTGCAATCCTTACACTAATACGAAAATTAGTCTAACTGAATCTTTATAAGTGATAATAAAATAAATCATTTAAAAATTATATATCAAATTCTTAAAGAAAAGCTGTCTTTTGCCACTTCAGTCTCAACAAATTCTGTGCAATCAGTATCAAATTAATGGACTAGTTTTGGCTACTTAATGTAAGTTAACAATTCAGTACGATAATCTCAAAACTAAAAAGTGAAAATAAAAATGAAAGAGGTAGGATTGAAATAAAAAAGCAGCATTTATAAAGTTTACAATACTGAAGTTACAAATAACAAATACATTAAATAAAAAAGTAAATAATTAAACTCCCAATAAATCAAATAATTTAAGGATAGGTAGAAAAGGGAATCTACAAATGAAGAATTTAGAATCAAATGACTTTTTAAATAAGAACCTTAAAATTAAAAACAAAAGGAAAATATATACAACCAAATATATATATATATATATATATATATATATATATATATATATATATATATATATATATATATATATTTTGAGTTTATAACTAAATTAAATATTAAAAAAAAGATTGCTAGTTAAACCAGGTTTTAATATTTTTTTTATTGATAAATAAAACATATTTTTACATTATATATTAAGTAATTTGAAATGCATATAAATATAAAAGAAATTCAATATCACTATAGGAACATTTTTTTTTAAACTTTTTTATTTTTTATTTTTCAGTCATTAGATATTTAGAAGTATTAAAAAAATGTCTAACAAAATGATAATCTTGAATTTTCCTTCTTTATATATTTAATTCCATTAAGGCATTGACTTATTATGTATATATAAAAGTACACTATTGTTCAAATTAGAAACGGATAATTATGATTCTTGGTGAAAACATTTTACTAGTCGATACCACTCGACATTTCCTCCCCTAGTTATCTGGAAGGCTGAGTCTTAGGCTTAGGCATTTTTGCCAACAGAGCCTGAATATCCTTTTTTTCATCATAAGTTTTCCAAAGCTCAAAAAGGCTAACTATATAACGTACTATTTCTTGTATTTTCTCCATGTCTACGTTCAGTTCTGCAAACCATGACTTAAGATCCTTTTGCAGAACAACACATGCAATGTGAAGGGAACCTGAAAAATTAAATAAATAACTAACAAATTAGCTAAACAATATTTCTAAATGTACAAGTGACTGAAAAATGTTGGCAACAAGGCTGTCTCAGTTTTAATATTTACACAAATAAATAAAAAAAGGAGGAAAATGAAACAAAACTTTATTATGCACCAGTACATGTGTCGTATATCAATCGATTCATCACAAACAGAGGTGTAAATATCAACTATCAACTGTCACCTATCTCATATTGTTTGGCTGTTACAGAATTTCATCCCCAAAAAGATGCTTTCGTTCCACTGTGTAGGGGGATGGCCGAGTGGGCTAATGCCTGTGCACAGCACCGCTCATTGCCCGGCAAACTGATAATGGAAGTTTAGTCGCAAAAATATTATGAGTTCAAATCCCGTTGCGTGGTTGGAATTTTAACTCTGCATAATTCCCTTGTCTCCTCCCCTGGGAAAAACCACGTGTAACCTAAAAAGCAAGGAAGAGGAGAACAAAACCACTATAGTAAACACTCGTATTTACACTCCCACATATATATGTGGTTTTGTTCCCCCAATCATATTATAATAATAGGAAGATCCTCCCCTAATCCCCTTCCTAAGATAATTGATTTTTACAGCTCTGTTTGTGATGAATTGATTGATGTAGACCAATTCTTAGTGATAATTTAAGGACTTAATGAAAATAAAAAATAAAATTCTTAATTTTTCATTCATGTGAAGAAAACTATATTTTATTGTTAAATATTTTTTGTTTATTTATATTAAAGTTTTAAACGTATTCTACAAAACTATTTTTGATTTTGTAATCAAGAAATTTCTTGGGGGGTAGGAAAAAAAAAAAAAAGGTTCATTAAAAACATAAATAACATTTTTTATATGTTTTGCTTCCTAACTACCGAAGGTATGGAAGCATTGTGTTCGTGCGAGAGGTTAAAAAAAAAAATGTGCTCAGAATCGAAAATATTCACTCGTGTGTTACGTTTCAAACATCAAGGATCAAATTTGGTTCAGTGTCTGTAGTCAAATCGATGTGACAGGCATACCACCTAGTATCTTTCATTCAATTTTCAGGGATTGTGTGGGTTGGTGCCTAGATAGTCCCATTTCAATTTTTTTCAAATTTCATCCAGCACTTCTGCTTATGCACGCGCAAACGTACTTTTTAAGATATGCCAATATTTCAGAAAGGCCTCGTTCCATTTGGCTCAAAGTTGGATAAAAGGTAGGTAATGGTGAAAAAATAACGTAATGTCAATTTTATTGAATTCTGTCCACTAATTTCTTTTATGTATGCGCAAACGTGTTTTCCTTGATATGTCTGTATCTCTAAAACAGCAAAAAAAATACTTTTGCTTTCGGATCAGTAAACGGATTATTTGAAAAGCCTATTAAATTTGACCCAAACTTGGAGGAATTTTGGAGAATAGTATAGAAATTTCCTAATATGAATTTCATTGAATTCTATTTAATAATTAAAATTAATATAAATAATTGTTAACAATATAATGGCAGTGAAATAGGTGATTGGCACTGGTCATAAGGAGTGGAAGTTAGGTTAAGACGATATTTTTAGGGAGTTATAAAATTTTAGGTTTTATTCAAAGAATTAATTTAAACTGTATTGTTTCGTCGATTCCAAACATTACTGGCAATATACTTACTGCCCTTACTTAGATTTAGTGTAATTTTCAATAAATTGAAATTAATTTTTACTTTGAGTTTGTAGAAAAGAATAATGTTATTTATGATTGTGTTTATTTCTATTGAAGTTCAACTCGCTCGACATAGTATCGAGTTTCTGTGTGATTTTTACACATATTTTTAAATTTTAGGTTAAATAGTTTTGTTTTAACTGAAGAAAAGCATTGGTCTCCTCGTTAACTCTGAAAAAAGAAAAAGTTTAGTGTTTCTTACAGACGTTTTGTACCATCCATCTGTGGAGTGAAAACATGGCGATTAAGAACATATTACTACTGTTACTGCAAAAGGTCGTACATAAACATTTTCAACTTTTAATTCTATTTGTGCTAAAGGTGACATTTTGTATTCTGCAACTGATATAAGCATTTCGCTACGATAAAAAATAGCAGAGGACAATAAATTATGACATTATACTAATGAATCATAACGAAACAATTAATTTTTGTGCTTTCCTGTAAAACACTCAATGTTGACATACGACCTTTTGCACTAACAGTAGTGATATTCATGTTCAGTACGCACTGGATTTTTTTTAAATCCCAACTATCAACGGAAACATCGCAAAAGTTCACCAAATGGTGCTAGACGACCGCCGAATTAAAATGAGAGAGATAGTAGAGGTTATGAATATGTCAAACGAACGTGTTTGTTACATATTAAATCAACATTTAGTTATGAGAAAGCTGTCCACACATTGGGTGCCGCGTTTGCTCACATTAGACCAAAAATATGTTGGAATGAACATGTCCAACGCTTTGTTGGCGCAGTATAGGTGCAATAAAATTCAGTTTTGCCGCCGATTAATTACTGCAGATGAAACTTGAATACACCATTATACGCCGGATACAAAAATACAGTCCAAACAGTGGACTGCAAAGGGGGAACCGGCTCACAAAAAAGCAAAAACTGTTTTCTCAGCTGGGAAAGTGACGGCGACTGTTTTTTTGATAGTCATGGAGTCATTTTAATTGACTAGCTTCAAAAAGGAAAGACCATTACAGGAGCATACTACGCATCATTACTTGACAAGCTGAAGGCTGAACTTGCGGAAAAACATCCACATTTGCAGAAAAAGAAAATCCTGTTTCACCAAGACAACGCAGCGTCTCACACCTCAGCGGTTGCCATGGAAAAATCCACGAATTACAGTTTGAACTGCTTGACCATCCGCCTTATTTTGCAGATCTAACTGCAAGCGACTTCTTTTTGTTCCCGTATCTAAAAATTGGGGTCTGAGGGCAGAGATTTTTGTCAAATGAAGAGGCAATCACCTTCATGAACAATTATTTTGCAGAGAAAAACGACGAGTACTTTTTGGACGGGTTACAGAGATAGAAGTATCGCTGGAAGAAGTGTGTAGAGTTACAAGGAGACTATGTTGAAAAAAATATATACTTAAGAAAAAATGTCTTGTATTTTTGCTAGGTCAGAAACTTTTCAGACCACCCTCCTATATATGTTTTCCTCTTTTCTGGCTGTGCACAGAGCTTCCACTTCTTGCTTTAGCTATTAAACTTCACCGTCCTCTTATATCCTCACTAGTGTTCTTTCTTCTCTTCCAACCAAGTATAAGTGGGCTGGGCGAATTACTTCTTTCCACACAAAGGTCTTGTAGTACAGGTAGCTGAGGGAGATCACGCTGCAATAGAAAATAGAGCCCTGTCTCCCTCAGCAACTTGACCCTTAGTATCTCATAGGCGGTACAGACAAGCAAGATATGCATGGCAGTATCTGATACCCTACAACTAAGGCATAGGGGATCAATGTTCTTTCCATGTTTAACAAACTTTGCTTGGAAACCCTCATGCCTCTTGAGGAATTGTGAGACCAAATAGTCTGGAATGACCAATATGGCTTCCATTCTTGACCGACGGTGGGGAAGTATTTTCTTAAGTTAGATCCTTTTGGAATTTCACCCATCACTGGTTCCATTCTTCAATGGTCTCTCAGATAATTCTGTGCTTGGGTCTTCACTGAAACACACTCAGAGATTTGTCGGTAGATCCACCAAGCCTTCTCTTTTTATCTTGTGCTAGAAATAGTCTTCATGCAGTCGAAGATCAATTGGAATACTTCTGGCTAAGGTCTGTAGCACCTCATGAGACATTGTCTTGAATTAATAGAGCTATCCAATGAATTGTTGCCAATCTTCTCTTCTGTTGGTGCAAAAGATTCTTACTCCATGCAGGGAATGTGTATCTCAGGATACCCAAGATGACTGCTTTATAAATTGCTGATGTGATTGGGTATCTAGGACCTAAAAAGGTGACCCAAAGTGACTCAGTCCCTTAAGGGCCAGGGCCATTCTATTGTCCACGTTATGTAGTCTTGTAGAATGTAAAGCATTAAACTATGTAAATACTGCATGAGCCTATGGTGACCGAGAATATAGCCTGCTGTAACTTTCATGAGCCTAGCAGTGCTAGTTGAAAACTAGCAATTTAGTTCAAGACAGACCTACGGAAGGGATCTCGATCTGCCTGCTCTGGTTAGAACAGGTTTGGTTGTACATCTAGAATAATTTATTGATTCTTTCTGAGCTATGTATACTAAATTAGGAACTTTGTTATTGATTAGTAGTTAATTATTTCTTTCCCCATATTTTTCCATGAAAATTATTTTTAAAATAGGGAAAAATCAATATTCAATTAAATATGGCACTTTATGCCATCACTGAAAATGTTTTATTATACTAAGAGATCTTCATAAAATTGCAATGAATAAATAGTAAGCTCAATTAACTCAAAATAATACTTAGTTTAATTTACATACCAATAGCAATCTGATAAGGAGGGTAAAGTAAACAAACATCAGTTCGAAGAGAATCATTCACAACCCTCCATGCTAGAGCTAACAACTGGTCTTCATTGCCAATATCAGCCAAAAGCTGAAGTAATGGTCTATAAGGTTGATAAACAATCAAACAGCAGTCTAAGTTCTCCAAAAGATAAAATTCACATTCTAGAATATGATTCGTCCGATATGGGAATTCCTGGGTATAAGCATAACTGAACTTATTTTTAACTAAAACAAAAACATTAAAAAATTTAAATCATTAAAATGCAATATCATTTAATGAAACAGATACACTTAGAATATAATGAATAAACATAATGTCTTTTATTCCTACGAATATAATGACAAATGTTTAATAAAATGTTTTGATGAATTCTTGAAGGAAGTTAGTCGACTGTTCTGCATATCATGGGTGATAAATATTCAGGACAAAAGTCTGTTAAAAAAAAAAAAATTTAAAAAAGACTGCGTCCTATATTTATTACAGAATATTTATCACCCATGATAAAATATTTTGCTTCTAATTTTTGGTATGAACATCAAATACTACTACAACAAGGTCAACATTTATTGCTACCACTACTACACTTGTGATTTGCAATAAAGATAAGATAAAAGATTAAAATACTATCAGTGTTGATTCAAATCAAATTAAGATGAAGGTAACTTTCACAGACCTCTAAAATCTATTTTCCAATGAAATTATTTACATAAATTATGGTTTAAAAATCATAAACAGTTCTTAATATCTAAATATCACACCCATCAGAAGGAAAAAATAATATGTTTCAGAAAACATACAATAAACATAAAGGTATTTATAAAATAATAATTATTTAATAATCACTTTGTTACTAAATGCTATCTTACCATTGATACACTCTGACCTAATAATTATGTTAAGCAATCAAAGCTTTTTGCTTATTTAAGAAATAAATAATAATATTGAGATACTATAAAAGTGGCCTACCTACAGTTTGGCAGGTTGTTATTAATCTACTGTTTGAAATCACTCCAAATTCCTCAACTTTCGATGCTAGAAAAATACAAGTAGGAGCTAGTAATAAAGGGTCGATACACTTTAATGAATTGCGAGCATAAAATCTTTTAAAATATACAGTGGCAGTAGCTATCACTTGTTGACGCAATTTAAGCTGCTCTCCCAAGGTTTGAATAACTGCAAAGATAACATTTCATTTAAATTTTTCAATGACTAACAGGTTATAAATGAAACTTGCTAAGTAAGTAAATAAATATCAAATAATGTTAATACGTACAATTTGAAAAGAAAATGAATATTTTCTGATACTCTTCATCACTGAGGACACTTAAATCCTGCTGTCTTTCTCTGATGAGATCCTGCTTGTCTAACACCCACTGTTGGCTAATCAAAGCAAAATATGACAATAATTAATCAACCAATATAAAGATATAACTTTCAATAAAAGCTTTAATATCAAAATTTTCAGTAAACACTGTTATTTGTAGTAAATATATTTTCAATACCGAAAGAAAACTTACTAATGTGAACTTTGCCAAAAATTTCCAGCCATTACAAAATTTTATTCACGAACCTACCGAAAAATATCACCCCATTCACCACTAGAATTAACTAACAATGGTGTATAATTATAGAAACGTTTCATAAGAAAATATTTTGCCAACATTTATACCGATATCCAACAAAACACCTATCACAACAAAATTCATTATTTAAACAAATACTGGTAAAACTGGCCAAGAGGTTTGACAATCCACGGCCATAACAATAGTTACAAAACAAACACCAGGTTCTATTTTCAATATTAATTTTTTCACTGCAACTTTAAAACAAAATTATGCTTGAATTACTTGTTAGGGACATTTCTAATAATGCTTTTACAAATGTACAAAGAAGATAACTAATGTCCTATGGGTTAACCTACTTTTGAAGACATCCTCTATGGATTATTGATAAAGTACTATGCATACATAAATATAATACGTTTACTAGATAACGATGTATTGAATTTTAAATGTTTTTCTTGCCTTCATGGCATTTATTAGTATTAAGCTCATTGGCCTTACTATCATTTGTTAATTAGTTTTTATTAATGTGTACTTTTATCTAGTACAATGTCAAAGTTACAACCTAAATGTTTGTCCATCTCAGCTACATTCATATATTTGCCTACTGTAATTAATTGAACATCCACAGCTAAATTATCTGGCCTTAAAATCATGGCTCATTCGTCTTCAACATCCTTGTCGTCGGATATCAGTCGCAAAAATCCGCAGGACGAGTATGAATTGATTCAAAGGATTGGAAGTGGAACCTATGGAGACGTTTACAAGGTGCATTATTAAAGTTATATGATTTTTACACTTAACCAGTTGAATAATGATTTTTAACAGTTATTTATTAAGTGTTCTCTATCGGATCTCATAGAAGCCTTTCTATGATTTTAGATTGACATTTCAAAATCTAGTTGTTTTTATCTATTAAACTAATATCATAATAAATTAGAAGATACTTAAAAGAGTCCATTTATTTTCATTAGATGAATTTAGTCTTATTTCACCCATTCCATGTTTGAGATATCCCTAAGTAGAGTGTTTTGCAGTGTTAATATAATGTCCGTTGTTTAAATATTGTAACTTGATAGTTGTTACATTCATTAGTGTTATTATTCTATATTGTAATTACTGCCAGTATATCAGTGAATCTCCGACCACTGTATTGTCTTCATCAGTAATAAGTGTATTGATATGATCTCCAATTTTTTTTTAGAGTATCTTGTATATAACATTTGTAGAATACATTTTGTATATATATATATTTATTTAATATGGCAGGATTCTCTCGCAAGGGATGCCCTCGACCTGCTGAGTACCCGTAACTGGTGTGAGACTGCATAAGATAGTTTAGGAGGCCAAAGACTGCACTGGTCTGTAGTGCCATGGTTTACTAGTATTAGTAGTAGCAGTATGGGAGATGTGGAGCTAAGGCTTGCTGATCTAGATCTATATAATAAACAATGAAATGTAGTCAGAACATGTCACCACATTCTCTCGACCAATATTGACATTGTTAATCATTTTCACCTTTTGGATAACAGCTTAGCTCTAATTATCATTGTCATTTTATTCTAAATACCTGAGCCAACATAAAACATGTTACATTTGGATTTTAGGATAAAAGTAACCTTGTAGTTGACACAGTACTAATACCTGACGTCTTCTTTAAGAAATGAGAATAATAAGATTTCGAGACCTCCTAGGCCTCTACTTGATTATTATCATAGACATACTTCATGTGGACACTAACAATTCAATATATAATCAAACAAAAAGGTGTTAGGTTATTAGAGCTAGTATCTTGTTAATTTGCTGAACGGTCACTCTTTCTAAATTTTGTGAAGTGAGGAAATGTAAAATATTTATTGAGTCACCCACAGATAGTTATAAAACTATACCATTATTGTAAATTGAAACAGTTCCATTACATCGTTTACCTACTTCTACTACTGTCACTATATTAATGAATCAAACTAAAAAAGTAAAGCAAGTTTTTTGTTTTTAGTACACTCGAAGTATTTGGAAAATAGTTTGAACCAAGAAATTCCCTATATTTTGTATTTTAGAAGTATAATAATGACAGAGGAATAGCATTTCCTATAAGTTAAATATAAGTGGTAGTTATTATAAAGAGAGTTTATGGAATAAGTAGTGTACCTTTATCTCCACTGACTGTTTTCACTTTGAAGAAAAGAGGTTGAAGGAATGGACTCTGATGACATATATGCATACCACCCTGAATCAATTAATATATACAACTCCGGTGTTTACTGGTGAGCTGGTCATATTTGGGATAAATTGTAGAAACACCCTGCCAGGGATGGATCAGGAATCATCGGTGCCCTTGGTAGCACTATAATCTGTTTACTATCTAATCTGCTCCTGCTAAGTGGTAAAACCAACAGAGTGAACACTGATTTAATATATAGGATACTGGTAGTAGAGAAACATTCCAGTTCCCTAAATTTTTGTCTTATGAAAGAAAGTAATTTCATAGCTGTCTAAAAATGTACTCCATAAAATCACATTCCTTTGGATACCGGATTATGTTAGCAAATCTTTGATTCTTACAACTGAACATAAGTGTTAAGTTCCAGCTATAGAAATAAAGTATCATAGGTTGATCACAGGATCAAACATGCGAGGAATACTTCCAAGCTTCCACATAAGCCACTTTCACACCGAAGATGAAATATGCAAGATGCATGCATCCTGTATGCAGGATGCATGTGCGTCTTGCATCTTGATGAAAATTGGCTTTCACTCCAAAGATGCACGTGCCTCTTGCACCTTATGTTTATATCCATTATCTCTGTTTAGTTTAGTATGCGAGTTAAAAATATGAATAATCAATCATTCTACTCTGTAAAATTACTTGGTTTGAGCTGGTGGTTCATAATTTTTTCTTGAAGCTTTATGAACTTTTTATTGTC
This sequence comes from Nezara viridula, assembly GCA_928085145.1. Lineage (NCBI taxonomy): Eukaryota > Metazoa > Arthropoda > Insecta > Hemiptera > Pentatomidae > Nezara > Nezara viridula. The sequence goes on along the minus strand of OV725077.1, from coordinate 90,645,333 downwards.
ATTCCGCTTACCGAGAAAAATAAAAAATCCTTTTTTTTTTTAGCAATAAAGTATTTTAACATCAAATTTTTACTAAGACTAGAATTTCAAAAAAGCTCTGATTTCCTCCGAAAAATTGATTTCTATTTACTTTTTAGGATTAATTGTTAAAGAGAAATACTGATTAATTTTAACAGCCATTATCCGCCTAAAGGTAGTTAAAAACTATTTGTAGTCTTTTTATATGTATGGACATTCGTACAATTTCTAGGTATGTACTAATATCTCTTATAACTGGACATGCTCTCAAATTTAGTTTTAACAATTGTATTGAACATATAGAAAATAAGGTTTTCTAGTTATTTATCATTGTCGAAGTTAATTTATTATCAGTTTTAAAAATTCCCAGGTTTAAACAAAAAAACAAAACAGAATTTACTGTTTTTCGTGGAAATTTTTCAATTTTGACATTATAAAAGGCACATGAAAACAAAGGGTACTAAATATCAAATTAATCTGACATAATTTACAAATTCTAGGGCCATGTCCATGAAAACCTGTCTTTCGTCCCACTGTCAGGTGGGGCCTCCAGTGGTGGAAGGAGGCTCCAGGATGCATGCATCTTGCGTCATCCATCTTCAGTGTGAATGGGGCCTTAATATTTATGCAGGAAATGCTTAGAGCACCACCGGAGATAGTTTGGACTTATGTCCCAATTATCAGAAAATTCATATAAAGCCATTTATAAAAATATCACATTGGGAAAGATATCCTGATGAAGACATTGGATGAAGGACTAAAAGGTACTTCTGGACAATAAGTTCTACATGGAGGAATGGGCAAGGAGGAGTCAGCTTGTACAGAACAATGATTTATGCATCATAATCAATTGAAATGTAGCTCATCTTACACTTTTTTCCTTTTAAGATGACAGGATATCTTAAAAAAAAAAACCCCAGCATATTTCTTATCCTCTTCTATTATTTCTTATTCACTAAAACCCTCTATCTTTGCCTATTTTTTTACCATCCACAGTACAGTCTTTACTTCATGGATATGGAATAGCTGTTTGCTGCCTCATGATTGTGTATTCTTTTCACTAACCATTTTCAGAGATTATTTTGCTTCTTTCTTAAGAACTAATGACCTCTTTTCGCCCTTTCTCGCACTCTCAACGTTTCTTGAGATAGCTGTGGCGAATATCATCATAATTGCTCTTTATCCGAGCACAAGATAGTCTTCTTTTAAGCTAGTGAAATGGCTCACTAAGTTTTCAGGAGTAACTTTTATTCCACATTATTGCTTTAACTTTTTTCTTTCCTCAGTGAAGTGAAAGCACATAAAAAAACACATGCTCTACTGTTTATTCTATTTGCTACGCACGTTGGGCATTTTGTAGCATTATCCAATTTAACAAATACATGAGGTACCGACAAAAAAACACCTTAGAAATAATATATAAAAATATTTCAGTTGCATCATCATATAAAATATGTTATTTCTGTTAAAGTGATGTATTTTTCAGGTGAAGTACTAAACCACTTAATAAAAGGAAAGTATTGTTTTTTAATGTTGGAGCACAGTGTATTACTAACTGAATCACCCTGCTACTTTATTTTAATTAAAATAAAGAATTTCTATTAACAATTAAAAGTATATTATCTTTTTCGCTGTCATATTATAAATTGCTTTTGAGATATTTGTTGTCATGCATTCCAATAACTCTATATATACCATAGGTTGGGTATTGCAACCTCTGAGGCCCGCATTTGGAGTTGTTGCAGCTTCCAAATGTTTTTTCACAAATTTATTAATCTAATGCTAAAATCATTTAATATTTAATTATTTAAGTAACAGCTATTTGGAAATTAATAGAATTAAGTTGAATGTATGTATGTAGGTATGTGTATTTAGTGATAAATAAAAAAAGCAACGGTAAAATACAAGGAATTATTGGGGCCTCCATTAGCACTGTCTCACCTAACTGCGTCGTCTAATGACTAAAAAGATTCACATTCAAATTTACACTTTTGCTACTTTTAATGTGGCAATCGGGAAAACATGATTTATTCATGGATACACCATGAATAGCACAAAAACAATTTTATTTCCAAAACAACTTTGATAAACAAAATTATAACTTAAATACTTAACTTCTTTCAATAGCATTACAATAAATGCCGGCTACTCAAACTCAATAAATTATCACGTTAAATTTAAAGCGTGAAGGAAGTTAAGGATTACAGCTAGTATCAAATATCAACGACAAAATATACACTGATTTCACCTGTCTTCTAGTCAAATATTTTCTGATCAGAGAACTAAAATAGAAATGATCTTTCCAACTATATAAAGTTATTTGTGCATGTTGACATATTTGTCCATTCAAGTTTTACATATGTTGTTGTATACTCTGATAAATAGTTATATATCCAGATTTTTCTGATGTATAAATCATTAAATATTCTTCTACAGCCTTTAAAGGATTGAAATAAAATTTTGTAGTTCCTTATTATGAAATATAATTTAATTTCATAGAAAATAAATCAGTATTTACATTTGAACACCTCCTCACTTAAATTTCACAACTTTAATTTCATTGCTAATGATCCTTTTACTGTAATTTATAACATATTGCAACCTCAAAACATCTTGGTACCATATTTGACATATTCGTGGCATTATACCATTTGATCAAGCTTGAAGAAACTAATCCAGTAAGCTACCTAACTCATTTTTTGTCGAAAATTTTCACGATCGCAATACTTACCCTTACTATATATTGCATATATAGGTAAGTGAAAATAAAAAGATCGAAGTACATTACATTTTTGGAAATATGTGCTCATAAGGTTTGAGCTCTCATCTATTAACACTCTACAGTTTTAATAATTTTATTCTGTCTCTAAATTTTCTGGTATTGTATACATGTCTTAGCTAACATGGATTTAGAAGTTTTAAACAAACAAAGTAACAAAATTAATGTTTTCTAATATTAATTTATACTTTTTTTCAGGCTAAAAGACTTTCTATCAATGATTTAGCTGCCATCAAGGTTATTAAACTGGAACCAGGTATTTAGATATTTAATTCAAGTATTAATGTGTTGAATATTTACCCATAGTTAGTTGGCAGTCCAATGGGAACTCGTGCAGACGAAGGTGAAACTAATGATGATTTTTCATTAACCTCCAATATTATTTACATAATATTTGCAGAAATATACACTGCCAAACAAAATTAAAGGATCAATTCAATATTTTAATTTTTACTGGATTTTAATGGACATTTTAAAAAGAATTCTATATGATAAAATGATAAGAATATGATAAAATAGTTTAATAAAAGAGAAAGTAAATTAAGGAAGGAAGGAAAACATGCATTTTTTTGGAATTTTTGTGTGACAAAAAAAAAAAATATGCCAAGTAAGGTCAGTAAAGCTTCCTCAAAGTTTTCATTTGCTAAAAAATATCTATATTAAAAGGTCTACAAATTTTCTTATGAGAATAAACTCTCCGGAAGAAGCCATTTTCGGGAATTCAATAATCCCTATATACGGGCTTGATATCCATGAGTTTTGTTTATCAGCAAATACTAAAATGCGAAAAAGTTCCTCATTTGCAAATTGCATATTTGATAACTTGTAATTAAAAAAAAAATTCTAGTGCATACAGAATAGATATTTCTCTACTGTTAGTGCAAATGACGTATCTAAAAATTGAGTGTTTTACAGAAAAGCAAAAAAAATAATTATTCCTGTATGATTGATTAGTATAATTTTATTGCCCTCTGCTATTTTCCATAGTAGTACACTAGTTATATCTATTGCATACTACATAATGTCAAAAATAGAATAAAAATTGAAAACTTTTACAAACGACCTTTGCACTAACAGTAGTGATTTATACTTAGCAGATATGTTTTCACTCCTAAAGTGGATGTACCAAAAAATCCATAGGAAAAATTCAAATTTTTGTTTGGTCGGAGTTAATGAGACCAATACTTTTCTTAAGTCAGAAAAAAAATTAATTAAGCTGGAATATAAAAATATGAGTGCAGTTAACGCAATTTTGATATTTAAGGAGAAAATCGAGACTACAACGAGCTGTTTGAACTTCAATGGAAATAAACACAATCACAAATATGACTTTTATTTTTTATTTTACAAATTCAGAGTAAAAATTACTTTAAATTTACTGAAAATTACACGAAATCTATGTAACAGCAATAAGTGTCATGCCAGTAACATTTGTAATCGACCAAAGAATACAATATAAATTAACTTTTCCAATAAAACCTAAAATTTTATAACCCCATGACAATATTGTAATAACCTAACTCCCACTCCATATGATCAGTGCCTTTCACATTACACAGTCATTATATTGTTAATAATTATTTATATTAATTTTAATTATTGAATGGAATTCAATGAAATTGTTACTAAGTAATTTCTGTACTGTTCTCCAAATTCCATTAAGTTTGGATCAAATCGAATGCACCTTTTTCAACCTATAGGCATATCAAATAAAACATATTCTGATCTGAAAGCGAAATTTTATTTTTTTGGAGTATTAGATAGAATTTGATAAAATTGATGCCTGTTTCATTTTATGTTGACTCATCTCCAAATTCCCTCCATGTTTGAGCCAAATCGAACTTGCGGTTTTAGAGATATAGACATATTAAGGAAAACACGTTTGCGCATATATAAGAGAAATCAATGGACAGAATTCAATCAAATTGATCCTACGCTATTTTTTCACAAATACCTACCTCTTATCCAACTTTAGGGCAAATCGAACGAGCCTTTTCTGAAATATTGGCATATCTACAAAAATGCGTTTGCACTTGTGTAAGTGAAAGTGCTGATTAGAATTTAATAAAATTGATATGTGGCCATCTAGACACCAACTCGCACTGTCCCTGAAAATTTCATGAAAATCAGATAAACAGTATTAGGTCATATGCCCATCACATCGATTTGACTACAGACAGACACCGAACCAAATTTGATCCTTGATGTCTGGAATGTAAAACGCTAGTGGAAATTTCCGATTCTGACCACAAATTTTTTTTTTAACCTCGCACGAATTCAATGCTTCCCTACATTCAGTAGTGAGGAAGAAAAATAAGAAAATACAGATTATGCTGGGGGAGACAACGCAGACTGTTTCTTGTAGAATGACAATCTCAAAAAGCATGAATTCATAACAATCTGTCATCATACCAGGAAGTTGACCTTAGACGACCTTGCCCCCATCTCCTGCTATGCCATGCAGTTTCATGATACTAATAATTGCTCTGGAAATTATGGATTGTGACCGCTCTTGCCTTCGTGAAAAACCATCCATTTAAGTAAGAATACGGATTGATTCCTCTTTGATCATTTCCGTTCTGTTTGCCATCAAAATGTCCTAAATTATTTCATAAGTAAAAGCAAAAACTGTTGCTTACAAAATGGTTTAAACATGTTAAAATACAATAACTTCATCTATTGTAGAGAAGAGAGATAATCTTTTTAATCTAAAGGAGTTGTTAATATTTACAGTTTGAGTATAAAATTGATAACATATTACACTAATTCCACTCTGGTACCAGAGAAATATTTATTGTTCATTATCAAATAATTATACCAAAATTTGTAGGCGACCATTTCATTTTGTCCAGCAGTTTATATAGATTATAAGGTAATATTGGAGGATAAGGATAAGAATAAAATATTATTTTAAACTTAATGCTGCATGAGTTTACTCTCAGGTAACTTATTCTGGGTGAACTAAAGTAAAGTCAAGGGTGTCATACATACATAAAGGGAAACCCCATACCATACAGAGAGGCAAATATTTAAAGAGATGATAGCAGACCGAAATAGCTACAGAAAAGTTTATATAAACCATAGTTTGATTTTTTGCAGGAAATACAAGTAATGTTTTTTGTTGAATATTAAGTGATAACTAAATTATATTTATTTTAGATAATTATCATTTGACTCATTGTTAATTAGATAAAATTTCCTTTAAATTGATGAATAATTTGTCTATAATAAAACCATTCAAAGGGAACCTGTAGTTAAAAAGAATTTAATGCTATCTTTGCTAATAACACAGCTACTCCTCTGGGATGAAAAAATATCACATCATATTACTTTTTTACACGAGGCATGAATCCCAAGTTATTCAATAACAAACCTCAACTTAATTAATATGGACATAAAAACAACTTATTAACCTAGGAAGTTTTTAAAATATAATCCATTTTATGAAAAACAGGACTTGGTATAGTTTAGCCATTTAAAAGTCCCCTTTGAATGGTTGTAACGAAACAAACTCTACTTGCATTATGGGGTTATCTTGTTTTATTGTGAATTAATTGTTAATTGCCTAAATGAAATATTTTTTAGTTGATGTTACCCACAAAAGATGTTACCCACTTAAAAAAACCCAAAAAGTAAATTTATCCCTTAGAATTTGTCATTATTAAAACCATTTTAAGAGGACTTTAGAATGGTTAAAGTAAGCTAATGATCTATACTTACCAGTGATAAACTAAATTTTTTTAGTCCTGAAATTTATGTTTTTATTAAGATAATTGAAGCATTCAACAGGTTTATTTATTTTAAACTTAAATTTTAGGACTAGAAACATTTAGTTTTTCACTTATAAGTACGGATCAATTTTTATAATAGTTATAGGGTGCAAAAACAGTTTCTTAACCAATTTACCTGAAAAATATTTGAAAAATCATTATTTTTAAAGTTTTTTTTTTTATAAATTAAAGTATATTTAGACAATTATGTTATGTTATAATGCATACAAAATTATGAAAAAACATGAAATAAAAGCTTTTCAACAATTAATAGTAGTCATTTTTGCTGAAAACACGGGTACTTTTAAGGGACAGGATGAAAAATCACATAATGTTTTTACAAAACTTGAGATGAATCTCAATTTTTTTCCTAACAAACCTCCATTTAATTAATATCAATGTAAAGCTGGTTAAACGAGAAATTTTTTTTCTAAAAGTGGGATATCTGTTGCATAGTTGGATGATGATAATAAAAAATACCGAATAATTTATGATTTTTTTTAAAAAGAGAACTTCGCTTAGTTTAGCCGTTCTAATATCCTCTTCAAATGATTTTAACAATGATAAACTCTATTTTCATTTGAAGTAAATTTTGTCTAGTTTACAGTAAAGCAATTTTCAATTAATTAAATTAAATATTATTTAGTTATCGCTTCCTATCCAATAAAAAGCATGACTTCCTTAAAAAAAACACAAAACTTTGATTTTCTACTTTCCTTCTGAAAATTGGCCCGTTATTTATATAAACTTTTTTGTATCTTTTGAGGACTGCTGTCACTCCTATAAATATTTCCCTCTACTTTTGGGACACCCTGTATAATAAATTATATATTAATGCATCAATATACAATATCCTGAGAGTAATATTATCTATGATTCTTTGTGGAACATAAGGCCTGATTCTAAGTATTGTAATTGTTGGAATCAAATTACTATTTAATGTTTCTTTCCTATAGGTGATGATTTTGCAATTATACAGCAAGAAATATTAATGATGAAAGATTGTAGACACCAAAACATTATTGCTTATTATGGGAGCTATTTAAGGAGGGATAAGCTGTGGATATGTATGGAATATTGTGGTGGAGGTTCATTACAAGATATATATCACAGTAAGATATAAATGTCCTATAACTATATCTTTGAAAATTACTCAATGTAATTACGTAATTGGTAACGTTGATCTATTTTTTTTTCCTCAATAGTAACTGGCCCATTAACAGAACTTCAAATATCTTACATGTGTAAGGAAACACTCCATGGACTTGCTTACCTTCATGGTATGGGAAAAATGCATAGGGATATCAAGGTGATTTTAGATTTTGACTCTAATGTTTCTGGATTATTGCTTGTTTTATCTTCCAAAATATATTTTTTTGCATTACATGAATTATAGTGGAACTTTTATCCTTTGTTACATATTTATGTTTTTGTATATAGTAGAATCCCGATAATTTGTATCCTAGTACTTTGTAGAGCAATGTAATTTAATTAACCCACTATTACTGCCCAAAACATGAGAATAAAATAATACCAAAATGGTATTGTTGTAGAGGTCAGAAGATAAGGTGTGGGTAGCCTTCAGTATTGGTTCTCTACAATATGGGTAACATTTTGTTAAATGAAAAGATTGGTTGTGAAAACGGGAGATCACATCTTATATTTTGACCTCAAATATATTAAACTGGAGTTTCACTGTTATGCTGCTTACTTGACATTAATTGTAATTTTTATAATTGTCGCTTCCATAAAAATTGAAAAAAAAAAAGTTTATGAATCTTTACTGTTTCATTTTTCACAGTAAATACCTATTGTAATTATTATGATGTTAATAATTAATACTTAGTTTTAGGTAATCATTTTTTTTTATTCATAATTATTGTAAATTTTGTAATTAGGGTGCCAATATTCTACTTACTGACAATGGAGATGTGAAATTAGCTGACTTTGGTGTGTCTGCCCAAATAACAGCTACCATTAACAAGCGAAAATCGTTTATAGGAACACCTTATTGGATGGCCCCTGAGGTAATTAATAGAGAAGTTTTTAAAATTGTAAATTTTACCTTGATAAATTAAAAAAACAAAAAATACTTCTGCTCTTGTTATTGTGATATATTATTATTAAGTATATATTATTGTTATTGTGTCTAAATATTGATTTTATATTTCTATAGCAACATATATTTGGTGCAATTATTTTCAATAAATTTTAGTATTTTACTGTTGATAAGTTTTATTTAAATAAAAAATTGTCCCCATACTTTGATAGTTTATCATGAACTTAGCATTTTGAATTTTGCAGGTGTATGCCTGTATGTAAATTATAATCATATTTTGAGTTTTTAATAAGGTTTACTTTATAACTCAATTGTCCATTTATATAAATAAATTTAACAGCTATTGCTGAGTTATGTATTTTCTGATAATGATATTTTTAATTTTTTAGTACTTAATACTATTAAACACTCCATCATATATACATTTCTTCCAGTTCTTAATAAATTAACTTATTGCATCCTGGCTTCTAGACTGCAATTCAATAATATGACCTATGTTGAATAGAGGACATGTCAAGGAGTCTCCTTAGGTCCATTCTTTGTTCGAATGGTATCTGATATATTGGACTAATTGTATTGACTAATGTATTTCTAATTTGACATTTAGAGTTGGAGATGGCTATTCTTACCACACTGATCAGTTTGGGCAGTATATTCATCTCCGTCATCTCTCTATTTATAGAGTCATACGCAGTTTGAAAGTCTACAGATAAATGGTGTGTACTTATTCCATATTCCAACATCTTTTTCCAGAAATAATCTTAGTGTGAAGATCTAATAAGTCATTGATTTACCTCTCATGAAGCTACATTGGTAGTTCTTTATGGTTTTCTCTGCATATAGAAGCAAGTGGGCAAATATTATACTGGATAATAATATAAAATAAAGCTGTGTTTTTACTTCACCACATTTATTTCACTTTTACATCTACATCGGCTACGTTTCGGCTAGTAAGCCATCTGTAAGACAAACACTATTAATTTCATACACTGTAACAAATTCACATTCTATGTGGTATTAGTCATATTTAATTTAACATTTTATGAATTATAACCCTAATTAGTTTGAGTCAATTTATTAATTTGTAAATCAATTTGAATCACAAGATAGAATAAGGTTATTTTTATATTTGAAATTGGATATACTAAGGTACGATCATCAGACATCAATTATATTAAATTTTAACACCCTTACTTTATTTAATCATGCTTATAACATGTAGTCCATAATTGGATTAAAGTCAAGTGTAAGTGTGGTTGGGAGGTTGCACATTGTTATATTTTTGTTTATATTGTTCACCCATTAAGAGTTATTATTAAAATATTTGAGTAATTAAAATTCCTGGAATTGGGACGTTTGGCATGACCTACAACCCCAACATGTCAGAACGACGTTGTGAAAACTTATGATGAACTCCCGGCTGATTTTCACATTAATGGTTAATAAAGATGAGTACAATCAAATGGTTATAGTGGCCTACAAAATATTGGGACGTTTTTGAAAAAAAAAAAAAAAAAAATATATATATATATATATATATATATATATATATATATATATATATATATATATATATATATATCTACCTATTTATTACAGTAACTGTACTAAGTAGCCAGAACATCAAAAAAAAAAAAAGTTAAATTTCGACAAACGGTTATCACGACCCTTCTCCTAAAAGCTGGTAAAAATTTTCGAAGATTCCAGGGTCAAGTTTTTATGTGGGGAAGGAAAGAAGGACAATAACTAATTTTGTTTTTCAGTGTTTTGTGAATATCTCAACAACTATGAGGTTTGACGCAAGTATCATTCTGTACAAAATTAATATCTATCTATCTATCTACAACCCTGGGTGGGTCTTGGCATCCTCAATGAGCCGCCGCCATTCGGCCCGATTTTGTGCTGCCGCTCTCCAGCCTCTGATCCGTAGGAGGCTCCGTGCGTCCGCTGCCACTCCATCAACCCATCGAAGCCTTGGCCTACCAGGCCGTCATGTACCATGAAGGGCGGTGTCCACCACTTTTTTAGGAATTTCTTCCGCTTTTGTCCTAGCGATGTGTCCAGCCCAACCAAGCCTCCCCAGCTTAATAAACTTTACAATGTTCATATCCCCGTATAGGTCATAAAGCTCTTGGTTCATCCTAATCCTCCATCTATCTCCATCTCTCACAGGGCTAACTATTCGACATAAGATTTTCCTTTGGAAAATCAGAAGATTTTTTTCGTCACTTCTTGAGATGTTCCAGGATTGGGAAGCATAGGTAAGAACCGGGCGTATAAGCGTCTTGTATATGACCAGTTTAGTGCCCCTGGTAATGGATCTGCTGCGGAGAGTTTTCAGTAAGGCAAAATATGCTCTATTTGCTGCCACCAGCCTTTTCTTTATCTCAGCAGAGACATCATTTATTGCAGTTACTAGACATCCCAAATATGTAACTTCATCCTTTGGAACTTATAAGGGCCAACACTCAGTTCCTCGTCGCCACCAGTCCCTGTATGCATGTATTTCGTTTTTCCCACGTTTATAGCCAATCCCATGGCTGAAGCAGCGTCCATTAGTTTCTTAAAGGCCTTTACCAATGCCGATCGTGTCCTGGCTACGATATCCAAATCGTCAGCATATCCCAATATCTGTAAAGTACGGGTGAATATCGTCTGGATTCCTGAATCCCACACAACCTTCTCCAGTGCAAGATTGAAGAGAAGACACGCCAGTCCATCACTCTGTCTTAATCCTTTGTTGGAGGGAAATGCTTCAGAGCAGTCAGATTGAATCCGTACCTGACACTTTACATCTTTCATTGTTAACTTCACGAGACGTATCAGTTTGCATGGGATACCCATTTTTCCCAATGCCTCATACAGCTTAGGTCGTTTGATGCTGTCATATGCACTCTTAAAGTCGCCAAACAGGTGGTGTGTAGGAATTTTATATTCATGACTCCGTTCCAAAATTGTCCTAACGGCGAACACTTGATCAACAGTGGATCTGCCTTTCCGGAAGCCAGCTTGATATTTCCTGATTTCCCTGGGTAAGCATTCCCTGATGAAATCGGGTAAGTCTGCTGAAAAGGATATTTAAGAGGATTTTGTAGGCACAAGACAACAGAGCTATGCCACGGTAATTCGTGCAATCAAGTTGGTCTCCTTTCTTATGTAGTGGACATATTATAGCATTAGTCCACTGTCGTGGCACTCTTTCCTGATCCCAAATTGTCAGGACCATATCGGACAGTGCTCTATGCAACTCATCTCCCTCATACTTTAAGAGCTCGGCTGGCAATTCATCCGGTCCCGGCGCCTTATTGTTTTTCATGTGAAGGATTGCATCCATTACTTCCTCAAGGTCCGGGGGCTCGATATCTCCAAGATTGTAAGGCACATCTTCTACAGCAATGTCGCCTGCCTCTATATCTTCTATAACCGCTTCCTCATTTAATAACAAACGGAAATGCCTAGCCCACTGATCCAATATATCCGACTTATCAGTAAGCAGTGTTCCACCTTCTTTCTTGCATGTTTGTATCCTAGGCTTAAAAGCACATCCACTATTGACCTGGAAGAATTTCCTGCTTTCTTTTACACTCCAATGGGCCTCTATATCCTCCAGCTCCTTTCTCTCCCATGCTCTCTTCTTATTCCTGAGGAGTTTCTTCTCCAGCCTTCTTTTATTTCTATATTCCTCCATGGCTCTCCTGGTGAAGCGCTTATTTATCATGTTTCTGTAAGCTTCATTCTTCGTATCATTGACCAGCTTACACTCCTCGTCGAACCATTTACCTCGACCCTCAAGAACCTCCTTCCCAAGGATTTGTTCTACTCCGCCTTCCAAAGCCTTTTCCAGTTGGTCCCAGACATCCTGTACACTTTCGACATCAGCTACTCTTAGCCTGTCTCTCACCAATTCTCCTATTTTCTGGTCACAAGTGGTAATGTCAAGTCTGTATTTGTCCAGTTCTGAAAGGAGGACTTGAACCTACCCGGTCTATATAAAGTTAAAATGTTCCACATTCCTTGTCTGAAGTCCATTTGACGGTTTCCGTGTCTGTTATCATATGATCTGCCGGCTATTTCTCGTTGAAATCTCGGGATGAAGAAGTTTCAGAGGGGAGGGTTATCAGCCCTCGCCCTCCTAGTCAGGTAGAGGGGCTGCCTCCTGACAGGCTCGTGGGCGAGTTGCCAGACTCTAGCCTACCTCATCAGTGCCAAGCCGACCGGAGAGGCGTTTCCTGCCTGCGGCACGGGGAGCCACCTGACCAACCCTTGTTGTCACATTCGCTTCCTCTCCCTAGGGTGCTGGCCATCATTGGTAGATTCCACTACTTACCAGAGAAGGGGTCTCTGGCTAGTTCCAACCATCTGCAGGCTATACAAATTTTTTTTTTTTTTATACAAAATTAAAGTACTTCGAAATCTCAATAAAAATTGTTCAATACATTTCCTTGATAAAATCAATGGTTATGGAAATATTAAAGAGAAAAAATTAACGGAATTACACTTTCAGTTAAAATTTCTTCAAACATTATAAAATCGCTATGTCCAATAGACATAGTACTGATTCAAGGTTGAATTTGTTTTATTAATATTTCAAAGTATTTAAAAAGATATAATCAAATTCTCTTTCTTTTAATGATTTAAATAACATATAATAAAATACGGTTAATTCATAAAATATTAAATTAAACATGACTAACACCATTATGAAGAATGTGAATTTGCTACAGTGTATGAAATTAATAGTTTGTCTTACAGATGATTTGAAAATTGCTTACTAGCCGAAAAGTAGCCGATGTAGATGTAAAAGTGAAATAAATGTGGTGAAGTAAAAACACAGCTTTATTTTATATTATTATAAATACTTCACCTAAAATATATAAACACACATGAATATTTTGTATGCTGTTTTACATACAAATGGCTCACCTTTCTTATGTATTAGCATTTCTGCCTCTATCCAAATCCATTCCATGAGACGGGTTAATTTCTTCACAAAGACCTTACTTGCACTCTTAAAATATTCTCCTGATTGTCGCTTCTATCTCTTGTATTATATACTCCTCGTTCGTACCCAAGAGTTCACCAAAGTGCTCAGTCCATCTTTTAATTACACCTGCTGTGTCATTAAGGAGGTTTCCACTTTTACAGGTAATAGATATTGGCTGGAATTCCTGTCTCATGTTTTATATACGTTTCTATACTTGTCCTGGCTTTTTACTTTTATATTTTTTTATACTTTGGAGCTGCTACGTCATATATTTTCTTTTTATCTTTATGCACTTTCTTTTCCATTCTTCTGACTTTTTACATTCTTTCTGAGCAGCTATAGTACATTTCTTTCATATCATTATTTGCCTTGTTTTTTCAATCTGTTACCTCTAGTCCAGTCAATAAAGGAAGTATAGAGTGCATGAGTAGGGACCTAAGCAATTTCTTCAGAAACTTGTTCAGATTGCTTAGGGTATAAACATATCAAAAGTCCTGACGTCTAGGTGGTGAGCCAGGATGGGAAAGAGAAAAGGTCACAATTTTTGTTTTTCACTTATAATAAAATGGAGAAAGTTTTTGTATAATAAATTAAAGTTTGTAAAATTATCAAAAACTTTTATTCTATAGGTTTTATCCAAATTCTGAACCATTTTCAAGCTACAAGCTCAGAAAAAATTTTAATTTTCAAGAAAAAAACATCATTTTGCGTCACATTTTCATCAAACATTCCTTCTTATCTTCTAAGATATTCATCTGAGAAAGAAATTAATTTAAAAGAAGTAGAGATTTAAATTCCCTATTAGAATGTACATGCATATGCAAATTAATCTTGGATCAGTCTACAATTACAGCCATTTTAAAAATGTTTGTAAAATATTATCATTTTCAGAAAAAGTTTTCTTATCATATTCTTGACCCACAACTTTTGTTCGTTTGTCTAAAAATATGTGTGGCCACACTTTAAATATATTTATTAAATACAGTTGAAAAAAAATCATGTCACTTAAAAATTTAATATTGTATTTTACAGATAATGAAAGTCTTATGGTAATTGTATTCTATTTTGTTTCATTAAATACATACAATTATAAACCTCATTGTTATCACTGTTCTCAATAACTTCTTAATATTATACTCCCAACTTAATATAGATTCATGTTTTCATCCACTTTGTACCTGTAGGTCTTGGTATCTTCACCCTCAGTATTGGCAAAGGATGGACTAGTCCACCCTACCGTTCACTCCCCGTACATCTCTATAAATTGCATATTGTTGTGTTCCTTGCAACTATTTATTTAAAAAATTCAATGGTCACACAAAAAAAAGTGAACGCATTGCCCCAAAATGGCATCCAACATAGCGGATTGACGACTTTGACTTAAGTTAGTTTTTCAGTCACTGAGATTTAGCATTTGGTTTAATTTCTTCATAATTACCATTTCATTGAAATTTAATAATCAGAGAATAATAAAACATGGAAAAATAATTGGTTTAGGCAATAAAAATACTGGTAAAGTCAATCTATTCAATTTGTTGAAACTAATGTTGAAAATCAATCGTCATTTGTAAATAAATGGCCAACATTAATGAAAAATGCCTTGAAATGAAACATCTGGACATTACATTTCTCTTTGTAAATCTATTTATTCCTCAGTACCCATAAATGGCATAGTTATAGGGCGATAATAATGTTTTTGTTATAACTTTTGTTCGTTTGCCTAATAACATGTGTAGCCACACTTTAAATCCAGTTATTAAATATAGTAGAAACAAAAATTTTTTTACTCCAAATCCTAGAATTAAAGGGTTTAATGTCTGATATCATTCTACTGTTGAATATTATGATGTGAAGCATTGTGAGTTTTAATAAAGCTGTTGTTCAAACAATTAGTTGATATTTTCAACATTGAACCAACTTATTTAATGATAATGATCATTATTATTCCAATCATTTTAGTATAATTATTCATTTTTACCACAGGTTGCAGCTGTAGAGAGAAAAGGTGGCTATAACCAGCTTTGCGATATTTGGGCTGTTGGCATTACTGCTATCGAATTAGCAGAACTACAGCCACCTATGTTCGATCTTCATCCTATGAGAGCATTGTTTTTAATGTCAAAGAGTGGTTTCAAACCTCCAACTCTTAAAGATAAAGATAAATGGTAAAGATTATTTTATTATAGATAATATAGTCATCAGTTTTATTATTTATTACAGTTATAATAATGACTTACACTTCGGACTTATTTATGATTTCTTATATATGCACTATTATATTTTAAATCAATTATTAAACTAATATTAATACTTTATTGAAAGTTATGCTGCCCTACTACATAGGGTTGCTTTATACACAAGAAATAATCTTAGTGTGAAGATCTAATAAGTCATTGATTTACCTCTCATGAAGCTACATTGGTAGTTCTTTATGGTTTTCTCTGCATATAGAAGCAAGTGGGCAAATATACTGGACAATAATATAAAATAAAGCTGTGTTTTTGCTTCACCACATTTATTTCACTTTTACATCTACATCGGCTACGTTTCGGCTAGTAAGCCATCTGTAAGACAAACACTATTAATTTCATACACTGTAACAAATTCACATTCTATTTGTTATGCTGCCTTACTACATAGGGTTGCTTTATACACAGCATACTAATCAATCCATATGGACATAACTATTACATTACATTATTCTATTATTATATATATATCTTTTTTTCCTCCCTTTTCATAACACTAGTTCTTAGTAAAATCCTATAAATTATTACTACTAAACTATATTAAGCTATTAACATTGCATAACATATATATTTCCTTAAAAATAAAAAAAATTCGAATGCTTGGAATTCAATACTAAATTGCACACATATATACCAAAATAATTTGATGAATATAGATAAAAAGATAAGACAATGTTAAAAACATTAAAATTGAATAAATAATTAATAAAAAAACATCGTCAATTACTATATAAATGATAGTGGATTGCCCCCCAAGGAATTCAGAATAATATTCTCGGCCAATATCGCAAGCTCCCCAACATCAGCAGCTAGTTCCTCAAGGAAGCTCCTTGTTCTTTTTGGAATCGTTCTGCGAGACACTTCTTACAGCAATCTTTCTCTCTTGGAGGAAAGGGATGTATTTGTCATATATGTTCTTCTTGTCCCCATCCACTTCACCCGTCCAATCAAGGTCATTGTTCTCAAAGGGCACAGTTGGATCCAAGATCAGCGCTGACCGCCCTTTCTTAGGAAACAGCAATATCCGCATATCTTGGAGAGCCTTAACTACTTATGCAAAATACCTTGTCATAGCAGATGAATACCTTTTCTCTAAGGAGCCTCATCACCTCGAACTTCACCGTATGGTGCCGACGTGTTATGATGAGGGAGTTGTTGGGTCATTTTTCCAGCAACACTCTTGTCACGTACTATAACAGCCTGGTCATCTGTGAAGCCTCTTTTAACACTTCATTGTGAAATGAACTTTCTGTGTGAGGAAAAACTCATGCAATTAATGTTATAGTAACCTTACTTTTAAGTAATTTATTAAATTTGATAGTTTTTAAAATGTGATCATATAATTAAAGAAACTTTCGTTGGCCAGATTGATGGTGTTTGTGGGCCGTAGTTTGGAGATCACTGATATAGTCCATAAAGTGTCCAATATCTTGGTTAGAAGTTAAATAATACCAAATTTGAAAAAAAAAATCGAGTTTAGTGTTCATCATAATCAGGTAAAAGACAATCGGAATGGAAAACAGTCTTATTTTAAATGGACTTTACCATGCTCTCAATTAATTATATTGCTTGTTTCAGTCATTACTTTTTTTTAAATCATATTTTTATTATTTATTAACATTTTCACCTTCTCTACAATAACTTTTTGTCTTTTGATCCTTTTTTTCATTTTCTTCACAATTACACAAACAGCAGCAGTGGATGGTAGAATAATGGTGTATGTATAACGCAGCTCTTTTCAAGTATCACTTCAGTGATTATGTTATTTTATCATTCATGGTCCTTTTTGCAAACCTCTGACAGCTACCTCAAAGTTGCCGTCACGTACTTATCAGATTGGGAGCATCCAAGATTCATTTCAATGGGCCACCGAGAAATATATATTAACCCTCCTCTGTTGGGAATCAAACCCACAATGTTCAGAATTGAACATTATGGGACACATATCCCAACCTGCTCGGCCATTGGCCATCAAGTGTTGTTGAAGAAATTTTTTCTTGATTAATGGATTAAATCCATCATTTGCTAGCAGATGGAACTAGTTATTAAATTCTGAAAAGCCTTTGATTAACCTAAACGAAAGATGATTATTTGAAAGTTATATTTTGTTTTTTAAAAAAAATGTTTATTTTAGGAGTCAGGTATTTCACAATTTCATTAAGACTGCTTTAACTAAGAATCCTAAAAAACGGCCTACTGCAGAAAAGCTGTTGCTGGTAAGGAAAATTGTAGTAATATATTACTTAATAAGATTGTAACTGGCTTAAGTAGTTTATCAATAATTTTCATGGAAGTAATACTTTTCTTGTCCAGTGTAATGAATGATATTAAAATTTTAATTCTAAGCTTTATGGAATACATATTTATTATTTTTAAATCTAAATGTTTCAGAAAATATAACATTGTCTGATAGATGAAATATAATTAGGTTCAAGTATTAAATTTGTTGTTGCATTAATAAAATATTAATAATTAGGTTCAAGCATTAAATTTGTTGTTGCATAGATAAAACATTAATAATTTTGAAATGTTATCAAAAATAGTCATGAAAAATTAGAGAATTTTAATTATCAAAATTAGTAGATACCATGCTACACACTTTCATCTATTTTAATGCATATATTATTATTTATTTGATTAATAATTATTGTGTATATATATCATATCATATATACATATATATTATTCATCATTATGGTAGTTCTATATTAATATTTATTTATTTGTTTTACAGCATCCATTTTTATGTATTGAAATGAATAAGAGGATTGCATTAGACTTGTTACAGAAAGTTAGCAATCCATCTCATGCCTTTAATGAGCTAGAAGCTGATGAAGAGGGGGTAAGTTAACATTTTTATTATTTCTCTGTCCTGTGTTTCATATTATTTTGTCATTTATTTTAATTTCACATATATTTTTTTTCATATATTGATAAGTAAATAATTTCTACTTGAAAAGTTTTTCTTTTAATTTTTTCCCAACTATTATATTTATATAGGAGCCTTTTAACATAGAAGATAATTTCCATATTATGTTGTTTGTTAAGCATTAGCCAAAAAAAAAAAAAAAAATCAAGAAATGAATAGTGTTTATTGTATTGTCTTATCATAATTATAAACAATATGACTGCTAAACAAATAAAAAATCCATTAAAATTTAAATAAGGTTTCTGTTTGAATCACTTGAGGATAATTATTAACAATTTAGTATAATGGTAAGAGAATAAAAATGCCTAGTAATATAAAAGGGTTTTGAAATTTAACTTAATGTCTTGGTTTTAAAATTTAAATACTTAACTTCCATCATAAAATTCTTTTTACTATTTCTATAAATTTATTATTAATAGTTTTGTAATTAAATATTAAATTTAATTAGCTTATGTATCTTATTAATTAATGTTCATTGGGTTAAGATTATAATAACAGGTATTTAATCTTTATATTTATTGCTATTATTGAATCTGTGATACAATTCTTCATAATAAAAAAAAAAATAATTTTTCTTCCCTTACCTTGTCTTTTTGGCTTTATGGTTTTTTCCTAACCAGGATATTAATGCCAGAGTTAAAAGCCACCTGAATAAGACTCAAACTCATAAGCTTCAGTTTATCAGGTTGCCAGGCAATGCATTTTTTGTGTATGTGTTAGCCTGCTCATCTACCCTGATCCCGTAATAATGAAAATTATTTATGAGTTGAAAGTGCCAAGTAATATACGAAAGTTCTGAAAATTAAAAAAATCCATATTAATAAAAATTTATTATGCATTTCCCTTATGATCTTTTTTTTATTTTAGGCAGTACCAAACGTTCCACATCGAATTGCTTCAAAAATGACTGGTAGAAACAAACCTGCAAGGGATCTGGAGCTATCTGTTTGCCCTTCAGGTAATTACTTATCTAAGTACAAATTTTTTGAAGTCCAAATAATGTAATTTATTACCTAATCTCTAAATTCATATAATCCAGTCATCGTATAGATTGTATTAAAATTAACTCTATGTTTTTACTCTGTTTCACGCTTTTTCAGTGATGTGTAGTGAAGGTAATATCAAAAGTCATACTGAAAATCAAATGAACTTGTGGAGAAACTTGATAAAATTCATCTATTTAGTTTTTACAAAATATCTCAAAAACTGTCAACTGTAGCAAAAAAATGAGCTTCTGCCAAATTTCTCTACTTAGTGTGGCCACTTTACAGTTTCTGATTCCCAACAGGTCTCTAGCGTTAGCTGCCACACCATCTGCCCATCTCAATTTCGATCTGCTAGCTCTCCTCGTATATTCTAATGGCTCCTGAAGCACTCTTTTCAGGATATCAGACCTCTTCATCTGAGCTATGTGTCCTGCCCAACTCAGCCTTCCTAACTTTATTATTCTGGCCACATTAGGCTCATTGAACAATTAGTAGACCTCTCTATTTTTCCGAATTCTCTAATCCAGTCCAAATATTCTTTTAAGGATTTTCCTTTCAGAAACCAGAAGGTCTTTTTCATAATTTGTAGCTAACGTCCATGTTTGGCTACCGTGTTACCAAAATTATTAGTGACAAACTTACCTCAGCTCAGAGGAGACAACCAGAGTTCAAATAAAAAATTTTAAAAAATTATTAATTTTCCATTACTTGGAAGAAAAAAATGTTAAGATAGATAATTTTAATCCTTACCACTTCTTTATCGGACACCACACTATTTTTTCGCAATGCTTAAGGAATAGTAAAACCTTCAATTAAAAAAAAACATATATCATTCTAGAAATTTAATCATTGTTGATCTATAAAAAAAACTAAATCAATATTATGGAAGGATAAGTAAAACTGACAATAAAAGTAGTTCTAAAATAAAAAACTTTGTTGTTAGTTCACTGACCATCATACCATTTGAATTATTCACATGGGCCTTATTAGTAGTGTTATTTATTATTGTTAAAATTAGATCGCAGTCATTTTCTTCTGGTTGAGTGCCAAACCCACAATTTGGTAATTAGGCCCTAACATCTAAAATTACATTTCTCTGTCCTAAGTACTTTTCTCCAGCTTTCCACTTTTAAATCTTTATGAGCAAGTTCGTACTGATATTTCTTCTTAGCAGATGGTAAAACTGGTTTTATTGTTATGGCACATCCCAATAAGTTTTTATTCTACTATAGAAAATCATGGTACTGACTTTAGTTTAAATCTGTTAGGCAGCTAATCTTTATTTTCTCTGTGAATTTTGTTATTTTTTAGTTGTGTAACAATTTGGATTGTTAGTCCTGATAGCCAAATTCCAAAGAAGCTTCTCACTGAACAGTTATTCCGAAGAAGGCCGATTGGAAGACCCAAATTGCGTTGGGCTGATGATATAGTGACTGATGTGAAATCTTACCAATACTAATACGGAATTGGTAATCGGCTGTAAAAATGACTGGCGACTGCTGTTACAGGAGGCCTTGACCCCACATGGATTGTAGTACTAAAGAAGATGAACAACAACAATTCGGTTCCAGATTTCTTTTACTTGTATAGTGTATAAATAGTTCTATGCTTTTCAGTACTTTTAGTGCCAAAGAAGAAGAACAACAACAATTTGGGTCTCAGATTTCTTTTACTTGTATAGTGTTTAAATAGCTCTATGCTGTTCAATGAAAAACTATTTCTTTCACCCATTTTTTAGAGAAAAATAACGCCTAGAATTGAAAAACTTAAAAATTGTTGATTTGAGAGAACAGTTAATTAAACTGCAGAAGAAAAAACCTAACTCTCCAAACATATTATTATTAGAATGTTGTGATAATCACTAATAATGAGGTTTGGCGTGGCCGAACAGGCTAAGTGTATGCACAGCCCTGCCGTTGCCCGTCAACCTGATAAATAAGGTTAATAGATAAAAATAAGTCATGAGTTCGCTTTCCGATACCAGGGGAGTCTTTTAACTCGGCCATTAATTCCCGCTCTCACCTCCTGGCCCGGGAAAACCCTGTATAGTGTTAAAGGTGAGGAAGGAGAGGACCAAAAAAATATCACTAATAATGAAACATTAAGTACTTATAATACAACTAATTAATACTATAAATAGATACAAGTTACTGTATTGTACTTAATGTCTGTAGTGTACTTATGCTATTACATATTATTAAAGTTTTAAATGATTAAATTATCTTAATTAATAAAAATAACAGGTGGTTTTAAACGTTTAACTGGCAGTGTATATGTTGTAGGAAATTTTTTTCTTGAATATAGACGATCTTGTCGGGAATGTTGAAAAATAATATATGAATAAATAGAGATTGTTTTTTTTGGAAGTCTGGAGGTTTCAAAATTCCTGAAACTTGTAAGTAGATGAAGAATCTTCAAAGCTGTTAATGTAGTTATTAATGTGTTATTACTCAAAATAAAGGTTCAGTGGATAAAATTGTAAAATGCGTTATTAACTAATTTTATTCAAAACGCTTAATCAGTTACGATTTCGAAATAAAATGATGAATGGCAAAGAAAATGTCAGATTGTCTTTTCAAGAATTATCATGGGGTAACATGTAACTAGTCTCAAATCTAAAAAAAAGAAAAATTGTCACTTTGTTCTTGGAGGAACACACATATACAAGGTGATCAAAAAGTTATGAGAAATTATATATTTTGCAGGTAATATTAGTCGGCATTGGGCAATTTTTTGTATTTATTTTGGTAAACATACCTCAAACCTATCTGTACATTAATATAAAAGTCATGTCTAATTACTGCCCTACAAAAAAAAAAAAAAATGTTTTCGTGTATCTTCGATGTAAACTGTTTCTCTTGACTAATTTTGGTGTGAGAAATTCAAATTTTCTGTCAGAATCCTTATATTAGCTACCATACTGCAGATACGTATACCCAGTATCAAATACAAATAATTAAGTTATTGGAATTTACATGATCATTTTTTAGGCTTTAAAAGTGCTGTATTATTTGTGAAATACTTTTACAACTTCTCTCAGCAAGAACAGCACTGTTGAACAGTTTATTTGGACCGTTTCTTCTTAGCTTGACAATTGTACTGATGTGGCAAATCCCTCACAACGATGCAACATTAGTCTGCGAACATGGAAGTATCCCACCGACCTAGATATATTCGTTCCATCGAGGATATTTCTTGGTGAAATTGCTCACCATGTTTGTCACTTACAGATCCACAATTTTCAGGAGAGAAGTCCAAATTAGAGTGAAGAAAGTGAATCTTGAGTGACATGTTACAACCGAGATCTTTGTACTTATCAAGGAGAGTTTGGACAGCATAATTTTTCTCTCTTTTGTTACCCAATAAACCATCAACTGAAGTTCTCACTCTGAAATGCTTCTCACGCTGCTCTTTCTTTACCCTGAAGAATATGTAAAAATTCTCACGAATTTGTGAATCAACAAATAGACCCTCTTTAACCTTAGCTTTACTTAAGCGAAGAAATTTTCCTCTAAGTACTTGAATCCCTCTGATTGGTCCATTCCTTTGACATTTTTCATGAGCCCTAACTTTATATGTAGTGGAAAATGATCTTTTCGGGGTTCACAAGAGGGTTGTAGAGAACATTTTTTTGTCCAGGGACCATTCTTTGAGACCATTCTTTCCTGATGTAATGAAATGTTCTGTCCCGCCTGTCCCACTCACATAAGAAACAACAGTACTTAGTATATCCCTGTTGCATACCTAGAACAATTGCCACCACTTTCAGGTCCCCACAGATTTGCCATTGGTAGTCCTGGTATTTGATGGATTTTAGAAGGGTTTCCATGTTTTGGTAAGTTTCCTTCATGAACAGCATGATGTCCAATAGGAATAGAGAGAAGTAAATTTCCATTGTGCAACAGAATTGCCTTGAAAGATAGCTTTGATGAATCTATGTACAGCCTCCATTCAGAAGGGTTTTGATTGAGATTTAATGCTGTCATCAGATCTGTGACATCTCAACAGGCAACAAGGTTGTTATATTTTTTGAAAAAGGGGATCAAGTCTGTCTGTGCATTGTACGACCCCTGTACATTGTAGTCTTTACATCAGGTTGTAAGAAGTTCAATTGCTCAAATCTTGAACCCAAAAGTTCTGCTTTCTCTTATGGCAGATCCAGGCTCCGAATCAAGTCACTGAGTTCAGCTTGAGTAAGCATGTGGGGTTTTTGTTCTTCTTGTTCAAAACAAAAATCAGGATCATCTGATGGGGTTCTTTCTATGGGATTTTTCTCTTCATTATCCTCATCCTCAGTGTTCAGGAGGTCATGGAACATACATTTCGTCCCAATGTAGTATTGGTTGTATAGCAGAAGGAATATCAGGATACTTCACTTCAGATTTCTTTTTTTGAGACATTTCATGATGATGAGGATGGGTTATACTGAAGTATCAGTTGTCAGTGTGATTGGTAGACTCCCTCCACACCATGGGAACAGCAAAACCCATTGAAGAACAACCTTTCGTCTTCAACCATTCTCTTAAGGTTATGCTACATGTGAGGCAGCAGATGTGCGGGAGGCTACGATTTATTTTAGTCACCAACTTTCACCCTAAAATACTTTTGGTATGCTTTCTTGATCATCTAGATAATAGGACGTTTTTGATTTGCAAAGTTTACTTCCCCACAAATGTAAGAAAAGTTGTCAGGAGTATTCACACACTTCCTGGGATTTGTAATTTCACCAAAATTACTAGGTTATCACGATAAAATCATCGAAAGATTGCCTGAAGCAAGAAAAATCATGTCAAGAGTAACTTGAAATGTAACCACTGCATACAACTTTCAGCAAAATGGTTCTATTCAGCTAGTCATCTCCTGCAATTCACAGACAGAATTCAATCCTACCATCCCCCAGGAACAGAAAATTTCTCCATATTACTCAAAAAGTAACTATATCTTTGAAACTAGAGCTAACTCAAATTCAGATTCCTCACACCAAAAAACATAGAAGGAGGCTGTTTTCAAGTGAGATACAATATCAATGTTAGAGCAGTGTTATTAGTCTCTCATCAGTTGTGAATAACTTTGTGTGTTTGCTTCCAAATGTTAACTTTTGATTTGTTGAAAAAAATGAATCAGAGAATTAGCGTTAAATTTTGTTAGAAAAATGGAATAAAATGTAACAAAGTTTTAGAAATATTGAATATTTTTTTGGTGATTCTGGTATGAGTAAAACAAGGGTTTACAAGTTGTACAAATGTTTCCGAAATGGCTGTGAAGATGTTAATGTTGATTAGCGTTTTTGATTCACCTAGTATGGCCCTTTTTGACTTTTCCTCTTTCCAAAAATTAAAAGAACCTTAAAAGACTGTAATTTTTCAAGTATGGATGAGATTAAGAACACATCTCTTTCAGAGATAAATGCTATTCCAAAGATCAAGTTCCAAAAGTGTTTTATGGACTGGAAAAATAATAAAAACCAGCTGTGACTTGGACATCATCAAAATCGTGTTTTGAAGTATCATTTTTTTGTCTTTATGTACACTTTTCTCTCTTTTTTAAAATTGTTTTTGAATGATTTTATCTGAAATCATAGTGTTAAACATTTCAGTATTTTAAATCATTAATAAATAAATATCGGCATTGTCAGTTGATCATGTAAAAATATTTACTGTGGATTTCAGACTGTTTGATTGTTTATTAATCAGAAATTATTGATTTTTTTTTTCACTACTTTTTTAGTGGGATAGAGTAGTAAAAAATGAGAAATCAGCTGGTTGTTCAGAAAAAAAGGCACCTAAAAAAAATGTGTACCAATGCAACCCTCAGTTCAGTACTTTGTTAGGAACTACTGTTTTCTTGATCAAGGGTTGTTCAAGGAGACAGAAATCACACTTAACCACCAGGTTTTTCTCTTTCTATTCTAATATATTATTTAGTTAAAAGTTCCCACTTTTAAACACGCTGGATATGTCTGAGGAGGATCTCTTAACCCAACCCCTCAGTCAATCAAAGGGTGACGTTACAGAATAAATAATTACCTGCCGCTATCTGATTTCAACTTTCCAGCACTCCGAGAATAGGAGGACAATGACTTAATCTTTGAGCTACCCCGCTCCATTTGGTACCCAGATACAAAATATACTTTTTAAAATCATTAAACCTCACTGAAAAAGTGTTTATTT